>BQKZ01001204.1:37159-113736 GCA_036244855.1 Temnopleurus reevesii | reverse complement strand
ACAGGAACAAAATGGATGAATAGAGTGCTACAGTAAATACATTAGTACAATAGTAGGCATGTACATCAAGGTAAATTAGAAGAGTGCTTTCATTACCCAGGTGAAGTCAGAGCTCATTTAAATGTTTAGCACAACAATGTGTAAATGTCCTCTAATTGTAAAGTTGTTTGTGTTTCCTTTTTATTTTATTTCACTTCATCTAACAAAATGCAAACAAAGTAATTGCTGATAAATCTGTTGGTGGACCAAAATGGTGCATTGTATGAATTCCAAGATTTGCAAATTTTCAAACATTTTTTTAAAAACTTTTGTATCCTTGGCTTCAAGGTGTCATAAATGAAAGTGGATTTAGACTAAAAATGAGTAAAACTTATTTAGCAAAGGTTTCCTGCCTCCAGGCCTGAAATCTACCAGTAAGGAAGAATCAAACTTACAATAATTATCAATCACAAGTCTAGGATGGCAAAACATACATGTATGTAAAATTACAACAAAATTGTCACATAGTCCATTCATACATCGCTCAGCCTCCTTCCTCCTCCAATTTTAAACGTGTGTTTGTTACACATCAGTATCAGTGCCCCCCCCCCCCTTCAAAAAAATAATATAAATAAATAAACAACTAAATGTAATGATAAATTTCAAAAAAATAAAAAAAAAATAAAATAAAATTAATAGTTAAACAAATTCCCATCATGTAAAGTATCTTTGGGAAACTCCTGACTTCACTCCTATTCCTGGGGTCAAATTCTGAATCTGAACACTATGTTACATTGTATGTTAGCAAAAGAAGTGCAGAAAAAGCCTTGCAGTTTTCATGTCACCCTTTTACCTACAACAATATGAATAGCATGACACAATGTGCTTTGCTACGCTTTGCTATGCCAGGGAACAATAGGCTTTGCTACGTTGTAAGCCATTCACAATACATGTATTGTAGGCAATAGGCCCTGCTATGTCAGGCATGTTCAATCCCAGGGCTCAGTAGCCCAATTGATAGGACCCTTCGTTCCGACTTGGAGAAGGCATTCTCGATCTGACTTGCACTGAGTTGCACAGAAGCATGGGATCAACTCACTAAACTGTATAGTAGACCTGTGTAGCTTAGGAATAGGAGTATTCCAAGTCAGAGCTAGCATGGCTGAAAACAAGGTACTTTAAAGGTTGGTCTTTTGCTTTTCTTATCATACTCTATGGCCCGTATTCGGATAGCGAGGTTTAAGTTAACCCTGGTCTAAATCTGTGGTTTAAGTATGGAGAGCCAAAAGAGGCTTGAATCTATAATAGTCGATGTTTAATTTACCAGCACATTTGGCACTCATATTATTTAAAACTGTCTCGGAATAAAAACTTCAATAGTTTTCTACATTATTAGAGTATGGGAAAAGAGAACAGTTAACATACAAATTATTCATTGTAAATAAAATTTTGGCACTTTTGGCTCTCCATACTTAAACCACAGATTTAGACCAGGGTTAACTTAAACCTCGCTATCGGAATACGGGCCTATGGGTAGTGTGATTGCTGTATGTAAAAACATGGGGCTATTTTTGACTATTTCATTGTGATACTCTGAGAGAGCTTACATATTTATTTCTTGAAGTACTGTTTTCACTTCACTATGTTAATCCAGGCAGGTTTAGAATAGATGCAAATTCTAATCGTTTGCGATGCACAAAGGTTGTTCTTGACAGCCCTAAAGCCTGTCCGAGGCTTGCCCGACATAGAAGCAAGTAGTGCATGCACACTGGATTTCAAATACAGTTAGGTGAATGGGTATACCTGGTAGGAATTTATTCCTTGAGGAATTTATTCCTTGAAAAATGTTATGCGCCTAATAGCTGCACTGCTAAAGCCAGGGTAATAATGCTACAATTGTAGAACGCTTGACTAAAGAATATGTGTATGAAATATCTCAGCAAAATCTGACCAGGAACAACATTATTATAGATTAAATATACACCCCTCTCATGGCAGTTCAAAATATTTGGCATCCTTCTCTGCATCCCATTGACTTTACACGCAGTTAGTGATTTTCATGAGCGCGTGAGTTACATCACGTATGTCAATGGAGCGCAGATGAGCAACCCGGCGCAGAGGAGTATGACCATACCATACAATGTAGATAGACTTTAGATAGATAACATAAGTTATTGATTGTGAATTTTGAAACTGTCCGGTACGTACATTTAGACCACTAAGTTAGAATTTATACTTCAATTGTTCTAAACATGCATAAACTTAATATTACTAAAGAACCAGCCTATTGTCATGACATAACAAGTCAAAATCAGTCACAACATCTGTAAATATTTGTGCCGTAGTTTACTTTGATTTACCTTGATGTGTGGCATAAAGTAAAACAAGCTTATTTGCCCCTCTCAAAGTTTGACTATTTACATATTTTTTGCATGAGAATTGAGATGGCCGGTCCATGCAATTGCAAAGGGTTTTCACTGCTGTACGAAAGCGAAATTCTCGTCTGGGTCATAGCTCAGTTTAATTTAGGTTAGTTGAAAGCAACATCTTCATACGCACCAATGTCAGTGTCTAAATATGTAATAATCATCTAACATAAATTGTAATGTTAGAGGTCTAGAGCATTAATACAAGATAAGGCATTATTATAAATATTATATGTCGCTTTTTCATTCACCGCCACCTATTTCATCGTTGCCGATGACCCCGACAACTTGACAAGCATCGACTTTCATACGAAATCTACTCACACAACAGCAATACGAAAGAAAAATAGTGACAGATTTGGCTGGAGATTTTCCCAAATTTAAGCCTCGGAAACACAAAATATCGACAATAATAGCCAAGGAGAGGGTAGTTCGATTATATCCAACTTTCAAGCCAGGATTCATGAATATTAACGTTTTAAATCTGGTAATGGTATTTTACATTTTACGTTAGTCAGCTATCCTGTCGTATATAGGGCACGTAAGATAAACATACAATGTAAATATAAATGTAAATGTCAGTTTGATAAAAGAGAATGATAACATAAAGTGTGTGTAAAATGTCAAATGAAGCCCGAATAGGAAGCTAGATGGCATCGAGCTAAGGAAAGGGATTCAACTCAAGACGTCAAGTCTCAACTTCAGCGAAAAAAAAATGGAAAAGGCAAGCAACAGCAGCCGACAGAAATTCTACCTCAAAAGGGATAAAAGTGTATAAACATTAGAGAAAAAATTCCGACAGAATGATAGAATTACTATGATTGATCAATAATTATTTATCAGCCATCAAAATGTGTCAGAAATTAAGGACTTACAGTAGAAAGACAGCGGCCAGCTCGATTTACAACTGGTAAGAGCGACATCTTGTAATCAGCAGTGAAACTTGATCATGTAACGGTATGGTCGATAGATGGCGCTAATGCTGTTTGTTAGCAGAGCTCGACCACGGGAAGGGCCACAGGACTCACACCACTAATTATATCCCCATTCACTTGTGTGTTAAAAATGAAAATTGAAAAATTCATCAAAAATAAGTGTGAATAATGAGAGCACTCAGATTTGGGACTTCAATAGACCATCTTATTTTGTCAATTTTTAGACACTTTTGAATGGGGGTCTTTCAGCTCATTCTCTCGCTAATAGGTCTGAGGCGTAGACTAACTAGATTTGCTCAAAACACCATGAGAGATGAGGTTTTGCATAAGGGTGAAAAAGCTCCCCTAAAATTATACTGAAATCAAATCTTGAGATCCCATGGGGCTTGTCAGAACAAGCAATAGTTCCTCTATGTATACATGTGAAAATAAAAGCCCAGATATGCACCATTGATTTTATATCATTTTTTTTTATAATTTAAAAATCTTTGGTACTAACATTATGACAAAACATAGTGGTCATCTGACACAATTAATGGCGTGCGGTCCACAGAAGTGGATCTGCAAGAATCTTCATCCTTGAAGACTACCACTAAGAAGGAGAAGAAGTATTTCTGTGAGCGGGATAGTTTCCAGAATGCGTACAAAATGTAAGAGAGAAATATATAAGAAAAAAATGATATTGATCAAGGAATGTGCCCCCGTGGTCAGCGAGATATATTTCCATATAAGTACTAGGCCGGTTTATACAGAGTGTTACAACCATAGGTTANTGTGGCTGCCTCTCTATGCGTGGACGGACGTAAGGGAGGAGTTTCGTCTTACTCTAATTAGTGCACTTGAATTATCATTCGCTAACTCCGTTATGTTGAAATAGATCAGATTTTAATAGTTGCTAACGTAAGCTGACTCAATCATGAAAATATTCAGACGGAGGAAGAGAATGATAATTCAAGTGCACTAATTAGAGTAAGACGAAACTCCTCCCTTACGTCCGTCCACGCATAGAGAGGCAGCCACAATGATAATTATTTGGTGCTTGGCTTGGAATAGAATCAGCATAGTTCCTTTTCTGTAGATCAGCAAGAAATTCGTTTCTCCTATAAAAAGATTAATTAAATTCTCATTTATGTCACAACATGATGAATCAACTTGAATTAATGACCAATTATTCACTCTGTGCGATTATTCATTTAATGATCCATCATGTTGTGACATAAATGAGAATTTAATTAATCTTTTTCTAAGTCTTTTCATTCACTAATTTGATTTGCAAGCAGTTATTTGGGAATGTTGAGTTTAATTTACGGTCTGGTTAGATATTCTCATTGGAAAGACATTTGTGGAAATTTTTGTTAGTTTGTCATTTTTTTATTCATTAAATGGTTTAAGTGGATTTTGATTCATTGGTTAATTGATGATTAAATGATCAATTGAAATATTGATTGATTGAATTATTGATTGATTGATTGATTGACTGAGTTTATAATTAATCAATAAAATTGGTTGTAAGCCTGATCGAGTGATCAATAATCTCACAAAAGATCATGTAGCAAGGACTGTCGTGATGGCATGACTTGATATTAAAAATTTTAAAATAATGACATCACAAAAACAGAAATAAATATAAAAATTATGGAATAATAAAAGGTGTAAAAGAAAACTCTCACAATGTATATGTAAACAGAACGGGGATAACACTCATTTCCTATATGTATATAGCCATGTATAAATGATATGAGATAGGCCTATATTTTAGCTTTATCATGGTAATATCAGGTAGAGTCGTCCAACCCTTAATCACATAATAATAAATTTGTGCAAAAGAACTACTTCTTTGAAAAGAAGAAGTTTCATCAGAACAGGTTTACTCGTTTGATAAATTTGGGACAAGCCTTTTTAAACAAAAAATAACTGGACAAAAGCAGCCGGTGTTCATTGATGCGTGAATGGAAATCAAGTTTGGTGGTACTTGACAAATGAGATAGTTGAGCATCTATAGATATGACTACAAAATATCTCCGAAATATTCTGAATTTAATTTTTGACAGACTTTCCACAAATGTGTAAAAAAGACAAAACGAATAAAATTACATTTTAATTGTAATGTCTTCGGAAATTGGAGATTAGCAGTGAAATCAATTCGCTTGTGACATTCATTATTATCATGTTTGATATTGGGGTTGCAACCCTTGTATTTTCCCTGGGCACCAAATAAATATGAATACGTCATAAGTGTGATTTTGACATATTTCCGGGACTAGATCCTCTCAGTTCTCACATGATTGGCTAACACTAATAATTTGAATACGCCGAGTGCGACATGAAAATATCTAGCGTTAGCCGAGCGTTCCCCCTGTGAGCTTCTTACCAATTAGTTAAGCCACGGTGCTTTCGTAGGACTGTCCTGACAGAGTTGAATGATTAGCGATTGTCACATCTGAGAGAACGAGCTTTGATTAGATGCACGTGTTGTAAGAACGTGCATAAATTCTTTATTTCTCAGAATTTTCTCAATCTCATTACTAATAATCTGCATAACCGCACACTTCCCCCAAACGGATGCAAACCTTCGGGAATAAGAAAACGTGAAAGCAAAACTTTTTACCAAATTGTGCTGTACCTAACCCATTCGTGTTGAATTTGACAGGAAAATTTATTTGTTGAAGTGATTGCGCATTATAATCACACAATAAAGTGCCTTGAGCATTCAGCGAAGTGCACAAATTAACCTTTTACTATTGAATAAAAAAATAAAACGATTGTATTTCTCATCGCAATCTCAAAATTGTCCACTTTTGTTTTTCGTTGTCAAGCATATTTTCACTTTCGATGTTGATATGTCGGTTTTCTGATAGATTCAAACCGGTTAGTGATATTTTGAACTGCGGTACCGTAAAACACTGCGTACAAGCGTACCTGAGCATTAATTTCTTGAAAAGTGCCCTCTAACGTCCAAAATGATCAACTGCAATAAATATTGATATGATGATATAAATAACAACACCCTAACTTCCTTGATGAATATTCATGATTACTAATTATGCCCACCAAAATAAAATCAGTATGGAAAACGGTTTGTATTGTTCACTTGAACCTATTGAATGATATCATGCCATGGTTATACAGTCTTTTTTCTGTCCATTTCTTGGTAACAAATACGTTGCATTCTTTAAAGCTGATAGTAATAACTGAACTACAATACCAATCGGACAAGCTTTCGAGTTGTCTATACCAACCTTTGAATTAGAGGTATGCGTAAAATTTGCTTTAATTAGTGAACTGTGCCATGTTGCATAAAAAGATGCGTTGAAACCCAATTCTCAAAATTAAAGTCCTAAATACGTGGTCCTGATTGGTTGAAAACTGAGTTGCGTTTAATTTTCTGACCTGCGATTAATCGCAACTTTGTTATGTAACAGGGCTCTGGTCTCTTGATTCGCGACATACCTGTTGGGAAGTGTTTTAGGGGGACCTATAACCATTACCTAGCATGAAAACATATGATGCATCATATCGACTATATTTATACTTTTTTAAGATACATTTATTGAAATGGGAAAGGGGACCATTGTTTTTTATCTAATAATAACTGGCCTGACTAAAAAGTATTTGTGCTGCTATGTTATGTTTGCATTGTATCACTTGAAGCATTTCCTTTGACTCACACAAGCCGGTGGACAAGCTTTCACAAGAGAAAGTATCTTTATAAAAGTGGATTGTCGTAAAGCTATTCAACTTATTTATGTTCAAACTACATATTCAGTTGCGAGCTAAATAACTATTTCGGAACAATGAGAACACCAACTCATTCTCACAATTAATTCCAAATCTCAGGGTTTCAGCATCTAATTCAGAATAAAATACCACCACCTGTCTTGTTGGCCCAATCTTATTATCCACTTCCATTCATGTGACTGGGTAACATTCATCGGTCAATGTAACAAAAAGTCTCTTACATAATGGTTTGGTGAACGATTGCAATCCAGCTGGTGAACATGGCCTTTTTTCTGTAATTTAGTTTGATTGTTCAGATGTAAACAAATAAAATGGAATGCATACTCCTCTATCCAGTGTAATAGGACTTTAAAAGGAACTGTAAAGGTAGTCTGCAAGCTAGAGCACACAACCTTTCACTGTGGGCCCCCCCCCCCTGAATGAAAGATTCAATCTTTACTATGCACGTTTCTTGCAAACGATCAACGACAGTCAGACCTGCCTTTAACGACCATCTGTCCATAAAGGCCATCTTTCATGACTCCCAAGAAAGCATTTTACGTGGAAAGGAAGCTATCGACAAAGACCATCTGCTGTTTAAGATCCCCTTTTCTGTTTCTCCCTACCCCGATGGTCTTTATGGACAGGTTTGACTCAAGAAGCTACGTAGTATTCCTTAAATCGATTAGTTACATTAGTTACAAAACTTTGAATTCACTCTGCATGTATTACTTATTGCTATTGTCGGGCAAGCCTCGGGCCAACCTTTGTGTGTATAGAAAGTGCATGAAATTTGAATCTATTTTTAAACCCGCCTTTTGATCTATTGTACAATTATTTCAGACTATAGTGACGCGTTTCCGAAATCTACCAGAACGAATTTTTCCTTCTTTTCAGCACATTAATGAATATTCATTATGTTCATTCGAGGAGAGCTTATCACATGAATAATAATGTTGCTTTCTCCTAATCGATCGCGAGTGGGCGCTCTGCAGAAGAAGGCTTAGATCATCAAAACGATTCAAATTCATGTGCGCTTGTACGCAGTGTTTTACGGTATATAGTTTGCATACAATACGTTTTTATATGTCGGGCAAGCCTCGGTCAAAGTTTCTATTTTCAATATTAAACAACCATTGTGTACAGAGAACAAATACAATTTTCATCTCATCTAGCAAAGCCGCCGATTCAACGTCGTTCTTTTCAAAGCGGACCATTTTATTGTACATCCATGGCAAGATAAACATTAGAGCCATTATGTTAATGGCTCTGAATGGAGTGCTCCAACCGTAGTTGTATCGTTTCAATTAGTTTTATTTGTATTTATTTCAGTTATGTATGTATTTATTTATATTGATTTTCTGTGTATTTTTAGTTTATTTTTATTATACTTTACGGAAAATAAAATAAAACCAAACCAAACCATAACCGACGTCATAAATCATCGGAAAGCGATTTGCAGTTTCATTTCACTCTTATAAATTTCATTTCCAATAAAATACAAATCAATATACATGTAGTATAACGCTCAGAAAACAGATGCAATATATGATTAATACGCATGGTAAATTTTGTATGAATTATGTGTAATTTAAAACCCACGATTTCCTCATAATACGGTAATAAAAAATACTTGAGGCTCATTAAGAACATGATTTATCGACTTTTTAATGTGTCATAAGTGTGCAAAAGTGTCACAAAACTGTCTGATTCAACAGTTTGCTGGTCCTATCCTACAATATAGTTTTAACTCCAACATTCTGTTGAAATGCACCTCGTATGAAAACCAATGAAGGAAAATCATTCCTTTGTTAATGATTTAAAATATCAATTTTAAGTCGCTGAAGGTACAAGATGTACAAAATGGAAAGGCGGCGAGTCACCATAGATCTGAAACACGTAAAGCCCGGTCACATAGGGCCCCGGAAGCAACACGATTCAACACGACAGGCAAAGAGTCGTGTTGAATCATTTTGCTTGCGGGGCCCTATGTGACTGGGGCGTTACATGTCTTTGTACCAAAATTGGCATCAGATACATCTTAAACCTGTTGAATGGCAAACCACAATAATTGTAATCCAGTTTACACACATTGCTAATTGTAATGTCGGGAAAGCCTCGGGCAAGCTTTTGAGTCGTCAAGCACAGCCTGTGTGTCTTTGGCACGCATAAAGTTTGCATCTATCATAGGAAACCCGCTTATTAATCAAATGTCATGTTAACTTCCATCTATATTGACAGCTTCATTATCCGTTACATTCGTAAACACAACTTTTGAGTCTTATTTGTTTTTCTTAATGACGTTATCAAGATTTAAATAGTATTTACAAAGTTGTTCCAGTTGGTTATTCTTGCTTTTAGCTTTGTTTAAACATTTTTGCGCCATCAATCATGTCAATACCACTTTGAAAATATATTCGTTTTCTGTTGTAGTGATCCTTTCTTTGGAGGTTATTGCATTCCTCCTACAGTCACGTGTGTTTGCCAGTTGCGGGCTGTTTCGAACAAAACCCCTTCATTAGCCCTATCCACCTGCGCACATCTCATCGACCGCTAGGCACGTGAACCCAGCGCGTATCCTCCACCCGATCCTTCCATTTCCCGCCAAAGTCAATCACATTCGGCGGGACGCTGAGGTTATATCTACCGTAGATTCGCTCTGATAGCCTCACAACTTCTTTCTTGTCATCACATCGCTGTTGGTATATCTCCTCTAGGATTACGTTTGATGCCTTGCTTCAAACTTTTGTTTCATCTATCCCATTACAACCATGTAACATTTTTTTCAACTCATTCGGTTGAAGGGTATCTTCTGAGTCAATGAACGGTTTCCTATTTTTACCAGTTTAGTAGTTTTTGGTATATTCCATCATTCAGCTTCATGGCATAAGCGCATTCAGAACTTCGCTGTACTTTAAAATCGTCGAATGAAGTGAAATATATTCATCTTTTCTTGGATGGGATATATTTCATTGAGGACAACGATTAATTCACTCCATCTCATCATATCCAAACATCATCACTATACAAATGGAGATGAGCGTCTGGAAGATGATGTTCGCCCTGGGTGCTATAACATCCCTTGTGCAGCCAGGATCGGCGCAAACAGGTGAGAGTAACATTGATTTATTATTAATCCTGACATTTCTACAGCGGGACACATCAACCAATACATTAATATAATTATTGAAGTGTATATATACGATTGTGTGATGATGTGGTTGATAGATGTGGACATTTTTTCACGTTAATACTCTCTGGGGCGCAAAACGCAGAAGAGTATTGGGGAAGAGGGAGCGAGAGAGAGGGGGGAGGGAGGGAGAGATAAGGGGGAGGGGAGAGAGAGAAAGATAAAGATAGAGATAGAAAGAGAGACAGTGGGGTTGAGAATGGAAATTATAATCCTTAGAAATGAAATGCATTTGGGGGGTGTAAAGTTTGGTCGCTTTTTGCATGAATTTTTTTCAAGTAGGAACTCGTAATTTCACACCGTCCATTGATCTTAATTGTATTTTTAAAACGTTCATATTTCAAAATACTGAATCATGTAATCATTGTTGCTTTGGTTACTATCATGGAATTTTAGTTTGCCTCTTGCAAAGATGAATTACTCAAGCTCATATGGAGTACAATAAAAAATATTCAATTTCAATTCAATTCAATAAAATTAAATTCAAATTTTACTTTTCATCTCCAAATAAACCATAATATACAAAAGAATGGTAATATACAAAATAATACAATGAACACGATATAAACTATTTTGGAAAAGTTAAGTCGAACGCAATTTCAATGGTTCTTTTTAGTGCTATTGAAATCGGAACCGGCTTATCATTGTTGTGTCCGCACAGTTGAATACACGGTATACGGATCTATTGTCTGCGTTCGACTTAACTTTTCGAAAATAGTTTATATCGTGTTAAGGGTATTTTCCACTGCATTTGCATATGTTCAACATTATTTTAGACCTTGCATAATCCCTTAGGTATGACCTTTTTTTTCTCAGTCATGAAAGAGAGAAAATATAAATCCATTTGTTAATGCAAATAAATAAAAACAAACATTAACATTATATTGCAAAAGAATCCGAGATGGTTTTGCTCCCACCGCAATACACGTTAATGTTTAAACAAATAGGCCGATTTACTAACATATTCAATTCAATTTAATTCAAATGTTATTCTTTTTCTTTTATCTCCATTTGAATAATATATACAAACCATACAAATATATTTTTCAACAAATCAAGGAAATGTACAAAATGAATACAATACATGAATATTAATTTGTCCATAGAAGATTTGATGACATAGAATTTTGAATGTATTTGTGATAAGATTATATTCAATGGAAATGGAGGAACCCAAATAGCATTAAAAAGTAAAAACTAAGATATGGGTCCCTCAAAAAACAGAAACATTTCAATATGTATGTATATTTTTCTTGAGAACGATGAATGGTTAATTGTTACTATGTCGGGCAAGCCTCTTGGAAGCTTTCGTGTTGTCAAGGACGGCCTGTGTATACAAAGACCGCATAGAATTAGAATTAGCAAACCCGCCTATTATCTAATTATCCCTTGCTCCATAACCCTGCATGCTCATCTGGTTCTACATTTGTAATCAAATTAATCACACTGAACATCCAAGAATGTTTTTGACATAAAATTTGAGGAATCTTTAAATGTAATTTTAGACACGGTCTCTCTTGCTTTATAATGCCCCGGTCACATAGGACCCCGGAATCAACACGATTCACCCCGACTCTTTGTTAATTCACAGTTAAATGCCTTAGAATAATGAGTCGGGTGAATCGTGTTGCTCCGGGGTCCTATGTGACCGGGGCTTAAGCAACTTGCCGATGTGAGTAGACCAGTTTCGTAATGTATTCAAATTTTATGCAGTCAAACGCACAATGACCAACTATTTGTTCATCTGCTATTAAATAATGACATTTCAATAGAATGAATGTGGATAACACACAGTGGTTGTTGCTAGGTTGGTCAAGCTACAATGTTGGTCCAACCTAGCAACGTTAAAGTATGCAAGTGGCATTCTGATTATTGTAATTCATTATTTTCTGACTGTGGAAGACATAGTTTGATTTAGGGCAGACGTGAATAAATTATTTTGAATACATTACGAAAGTGGTCTATTTGGCTCATCAGGCAGGTTTAGCAATTTTACGATAAGAATGGAGAGGGCTTTTTTCATTCCACTGAAGGAGTTGATACACTGTTTGGACTTCCATTTAACTGTTAATTAAGCATAATGCTATGCTAATATTTGAACTTTAGGCTACACTCTCCCCTCTTCATTTCGGAGCTTTAGCAATGAATACGGTAGGGCCGATCTGGACGTTATTTCTCAAGCGCAGGATAATCTAGCGGGCGTTCTCAACCTTAGCGGCCCGCTAGATTATCCCGCGCTTGAGAAGTAACGTCCTGATCGGCCCTACCGTATTGTTTGCTAAAGCTCCGTATTATCTCATTCAAACTGCCGGTGTTATTCCAATTGAAGATGTTTTGTAGACCCATCATGGAACCTATTATATAGAAAGAGCTGATGGAGACTTAACCAGATGTGCTGCCGGTTCCATTAGACACATTACACACATTCGGGTATTAAAAGGAAAAGACTATTAAGACCATTATGATGAAGTTCATCACCCGTTTGTTTTGACACGTTAATGTACAAGTTTTGTTTCAGTAATGTTGTTTCTTTCACTTCACCTCACTTCACCTCATCGAACAAACGTCATTTCTTGCTAAACCTATTATAACAGATTTCGCAAGACTAAAATGTTCTGGAGAAACCATAAGATAATAGTTGGTATTAATGACTATATCCCATTCAGCCCGTCACTCTTTTGCTTCTGGAATGTGTTACATGATATATGTTTTAATTTACGGATGTCATTTTTCTTTCACTTCCTTTCAAAGAACAAACGCCATTTTTTTTTCTAAAACTATAATAAAAGATATCGCGAGACTAAAATGTTCGGGAAAAACGATAGGATAATACTTAGTATTAATGACATTATCCCATTCAGTCCACCACTCTTCAGAATGTTTGTCACGATATTAATATAAGTTTTAATTTACGGATGTTAATTTTCTTTCACTTCCTCTCAAAGAACAAACGCCATTTTTTGCTAAAACTATAATAAAAGATATCGCGAGACTAAAATGTTCTGGAGAAACGATAAGATAATACTTAGTTCAATGACTTTTTCACATTCAGTCCGCCACTTTTTGGAATGTTTGACACGATATTAATATAAATCTTGATTTGCGGGTGTTATTTTTCGTTCACTTCCGCTCGCAGAATAAACGTATTTTTAGAGGCCAGGAAGAAGCACGATTCAACACGACTATCTGTTAATTCACAATTAACTGCCTCACAGCAAAGAGTCATGTTGAATCGTGTTGCTTCCGGGGTCCTTTGTTACCGGGGCTTAAATCTATTAGAGGACATATCAAGACTAAATGGTTCTGTAAAAACGATGCAATCTAGTCCGACCATTATCTGATTTAACCCATCACCCTTTTGCTTTTTAAGTGTTTGACCTTGTGATGTTGTTCATTTCACAAGTTCACAGAACAAACGTCGATCGTTTCTTGTTATATCTATTAAAAGACATTTAGCAAGACTAAAATTTCTGTTAAAACGATTAGAGTAAAATGGAAGGTCATTATCCGATCTAGCCCATCACCTGTTTGCGAATCACATGTTTGGATCATTAAAGGGGAACTTCACCTTGACATTGATGTAATGTCAGTCAATGCAGAAAAATAAGACGAACAAACTGTGAATATTTCAGCAAAATCGGATGGTTCATCACAAATTTAAAATTTTTCAAATTGTGCATTCCTCCCCCCCCCCCCCCCCCTCTCTGTTGGCATCCTTGAAATTGTCAACTTTAGCGCCAGGGCAAAATCTGTGATGTCATACATAAGAACTCCTCATTAACTTTGTACATGAATTCATTAAAAATGGCTTAATGTCATATCTCAATCAAGGAATCTGAAATGCTTGCAGAATTGATGTGTCGATATTACACTTGAACAAAAAGTAACGTCTTCTTTTCTACAAAAAAATAAGAAAAACATTCTGAGTAGAAGAGTTCTCCATGGTTGCAGCAAATTTGTGCCTGTAGGTTGCCAACTCAAGGGGCCCATATGTGGTAGGTAAATCAAAATTTTGAAAAATCATAACTTTTTAATGGATTATCCAATTTTGCTAAATTTTTCTAAGTTTGATCGTTGTATTTTCCATCCACGGACAGGACATTAATGTCTGAGCTGGGGTTAATTTCCCTTTAATATACAAGTTCTGCTCCAGTGGTGTTGTTTCTCTCACCTGCTTTCAGCAAGCTGACAGAACAAAATATTTCGCTGACGATGTTCAAGACGTGCGGTGTTAAAAATACCACATTGTTCAAAAGTTGCAATTGATCGCAATTTGCATTTGATCGAAACGCACCAATCAAAATCATTGTTTCATGCGCGTCTTGTTAGATGCGCAAACCGTGCGCGAATGAAAATGCGCGTTATGATTTGCAAAGTTGCAGTTGATTTGCAGTTGATTTCGAGCAACACCCCCGATGTGGTGCAACTATAACCGACGTTTATTCGCTGTTCGTAGACTGATATAGCACCTCAACCGTTTTTTGGTAAACTTTTCTTTGTCCTGATTTATTGTCCGATACGGCAAACAACGTCCGGTATTTACCCGGGCATTCACCATATTGGCGTAAATGGGGTATTAAGGTACATCGTCTATGTTTTCACAAAGTATAGCCAAAAGTTATGGTTTGCATAAAGACAAATAAATCCCGACATAGCATCAATTAAAAGGGCATCATGTCGAACTGAGTATCTATTCTAGAAGAACACGTTTCAATGAAATTGTAACTAGATTTGTGCAACGTTTTACTTTTTTGCTAATTTGCTGTCTCGTTATGGCAATTATCGGCAAATGACTGATGTTGAGCAGTGCACAATGATATCGAAAGCGATGGATCATTTTCCAGTTTGCCACAGATTGCACCTTTTCTCATGGATTTGGACCATTTATGCACCTTTTTTTCTCAGTGTGTGCGCAGTATAGAATATATATTGGTGTTGCAATATTAAGGTTTTAAACCTTTCTTATTCGTTGAAATTTAAACAAAATTTCAGCGAATGTCATGATTAAGTGAAACCATTCCCTGCTCAACGAATTGATGATTCACAATGTTCTATATGCTCGCAAAGGCCAGGTTTCATTTACTATTAATCTCCAGGAGTGCACATAATCCCTTTATTGTTTAGGTCTTGCAATCTGATATTTCATCAGTAAAATTACTGGATATTGGTTTCGAATAAATTGTTTATTAGAGCATGTTATTAAAATCCATATTTCTACCTTTTTGATCATGACGTCATTGCCAATCTCACAAAATGAAGATAAAGTAGGTTATTTCTTTAAAATAAAGCATACACTCTTAGAAAACTGGGCAAACGTTTACTCAACACTAGGCAACATCATTTTCCACAGATCTTTTGGTTAAAATTTGTCCAATTTATGATGGAATTTCAAACTTCCCGCACAAGTTCGACATGTTTATGTGGTCAGCATATTGCCAAGTGGTGGGTAAACATTTTCCAACGTTTTAAGTACATGTATGATATTGTTTTCCTGCATGTATTCAATATTATTCAACGATTATAATTAGAGTTATTTTGAAAATAAGTGGTCGTGAATAAGTGAATAAGTGGTAGTGACTCGATCAAATAATAATAATGCATTCTTTAAAGAAAACATTTTTTTTCTTCAATATTCAACATATTTGCAAACCTGAAAATATTTCTGTTTGTTTTAAGCAGATTAAAATAAAAATTATCAAACAAATTACAATTCTCATGTTTTATTTGCGGGCAAGTTTGGGTGGTAAAAATCATTAAATTATTATGAAGAATTGCATGTCATTAAAACGCACTGATGCAAATGTACTGGTTCGAGCCCTCAATTTAGTCATGTCTACAACATGATGGAGATAAAAAGGATAAATATCGATCTAGAAAATCACTGATCTGGATAGTGATCTGGATTCACCTAATTTAATATTAAGATTTAAAACACCTGGTGCTATCAAATAAATGAATTGTAAAATTGATAGGGCACATCGATGGCCAGTCCACGTATGTTTGCTGTCTAGTTTTCATTGAAGCAAATACTTATCAATTTCAAATGTTGATATGTGCATATTAAATTTAATGTCAAACGAAAGGTAAAGGATGAAAACAGGGAAAGGTCGAAACTCTCAATAAAACGAAATGCTTTTCACTTTCAAATTTATGTTTTAAATCCAATACAGATCACTGAAATATTATTCTTGACGCAAATGCGCTATGACCAGGGCAAGGAATGAATGTCATATGAATGCGCTCACAGTGGGCAGAAGGGACAAAGTAATTGGACAAAGTAAACTGCTTCTATTCAAGCATTAAGAATAACCACACACACAAACACACACACAGACACATACATATACACACACAAACAATTTCCCCCTCTTATTCTGCGGAGAAATGTCGCACACGTGTCGCAACTGTTTAGTGAATTAAAACGGAAGCTACCATATTTTGTAAGTGAAGGATATTATGAAAAATTGCATTTAGAAAAGGACCTTGGCAGAAGAAACAACTGACTCAATTTCTTTAGGACATGGATTTTCGTCATTTAATGGGCCGTGATGTGCTGCCCATTTTGATAGGAAGATAATTTGAACTAATTATTCCTCATTGTTTATTGTTCGTGGTTAAAGAAAAATGATTGTTGGAATTTTCGGAATTTATTTCACTTCACATTATCAAGAGCAATATCCATCATAAATGTTAACAGCTATCCCTGCAAGGAACCTAATATGATCATTGTGGAATAAAAAAAAAAAACGCCTCATGTCTCCATCTCTCTTTTACCCCACCCCTAGTCTGGTCTCTCTCCCTGCCCCTCTCTCTCTCTCTCTCTCTCTCTCTCTCTCTCCCTCTCACCCTCTCTCTCTAAACCTTGTATGAAGAATGATTATCATTTCTCAACATTGATCATACATGGATTATAAGATAAAAGTAAAAGAGCCGATTACTTAACGCAATCTATCAATATCATTCTCTACTGTATCAAAGCAGGTGCCAACACCGAGCGAGTTGATAACATCTTTCGCTCTCAATCCTTCTGCTCATTGATTATCCCAAGGCTAATATCACATCTTCACCTGCATGTTTTCTCAAGAAATCAAAACACATTCATGTCCTAGGCACACCAGTCAGATCGATACCAGACCTGACAACGTATATCCACGTATACAGAGTTGCGTGATGTACGTTCAATTCTTAACGTTTGGCGAAGCGGTGTGACCGAAGTCGCGTTTGATCAAAGAGACACAGCGCGGACTTTCAAATAAGACTGGATGAACGGTCATATTCGATAAATATTGTTTTACTTTTAGTGCAGTTGTTTGCATTAATCTGCAGGAAGTTTCCGTGTTACTGGGAGTTTTTTCTTCATTGTGTTAAGTGATACTTATCCTATCCTTCTTTATCACCCTTATTGAACATACTTGCTCCGTGAACCCTCAGCTTTTCGTTAGAAAAGTTCGAATTACCTTTAACAGCCAATTTGAAATCAATTTTGGTTATTTTTAGAACCATAATGTCATTTAAACAAGTAATGACCCTTTTCCTAGGGTTCCAATAATGAGACAAAATAAATTTCACTTTTTTTCTTTTGTTCTAAACATGTAGCATTATATTCTTGAATTCAACCCTTAAACCCCGGTTTCATATAGGGCCCCGGACGCAACATGATTCAACACGAATCTCTGTTCTGAGGCCGTTAACTCTGAATTCACAAAAAAAAAGTCGCGTTGACTCGTGTTGCTTCCAGGCCTCTATGTGACCAGGGCCTTAAAGGGCACTTCCCGTCATTACTGTATGCAAAGCTCATTTTCTAATTTCATTTCACAATAATCATCACCAGCTTTCCATCCATCTTGGAATCATACTATGACTTTATGACTGATGATATGAACCAATCTGTCGCCAAGGCTTCCCATTTGTGTGCTTAAATTCAAGTGAGATTAATTACGATCAAATCTAATTTGTTTTTGCTTTCATTCTTGCTTATCTCTGTGATTCTATAGATAAGGGAACACGATGAATATCTGAGCTGTATTTCTTTACTTTTCTTTTCTTATAAAACTAAGTGGGGGTTGCTCAAAATCAACTGCAGATCAACTGCAACTTTATAAATTGTAACGCGCATTTCCATTCGTGCGCGATATGCGCATTTAACAAGACGCGCATGAAACAATGATTTTGATTGGCGCATTCCAATCAATTGCAACTTTTGAGCAACACCCCCTAAGTCTATTAAAACCGTAGCGGTGAAAATTTTGAGAAAAAAGATTCACTCAATTTATATTCTTCATGGCTTCCAGACTATGCCTATAGAGCAATAATTCCACCGTCTATTGGATGCAATCGTCAATATTTACTTCATTATTGAGGAAATTCGTTATAGTGACACGTAGATAAACAAGCGAAATGCTAAAATATTCCAGTAGTTATCTAAAGTACATATTTGCAAGAATATTAATAGGAATTATAAGAAACATAACATCGTCAAATGGGAACATAAATTGCAATAGTCCTTGACACTGCATTTTAGGGCTCACCACAAAGTATTTGTGGAGTATAAAGTAGAATAGAGTAGATACATGCATGTCATAGTTCATCATCTCATTATACCAATCACTTTTAGTTATTCATCGAGGATTCAAATCTATTAATAGAATAAATTGTCGTATCTTGCATTGGAAACATTTCGTAGTCAATTTGGATAACGTAGACCAGCACAGTATCATCAATGACGTAACAAAAATATAACATTGGCATGCGTGTACGCGTAATTTGAAGACATGGGGCTCGATCGATTTTGCACCCCAACCCCGCGAGGAGCAATGCCATTGGAAATGGTCAAGACGATTTTGATTCTATAACACAAATAAAACATATGCCAATGTGACCATAGCTATTCACAAGCATTCCTCCAATGAATTGTGTCCTAGATACTAAATCAAGGTCAATTTGCTTGCCTATTTGACAGAAAAACACTCCAAATACTCTTAAATGGATGCTACATGGCTTCCTATTAACCTCAAAAGGACTGATAACAGTAACAAATTGGCATTCCTATATGGTAAATACTTTAAAACGCACAAAAATAGTTTTTCATAACGGACGTCAATGAAAGATATTTTGAATTGACCGATAATCCTATTTCATCCGAGACCATTTAGTGAAGCAATGGGGAAAAGTGACCTCCTATCAAATGTCAGAAATAAAGCTATATCAAAGACAGCTTTAGACAGAGAGGTATGTATACAGGCCAAAAATATATATAGATGTGTTGAAAAAAAATCACAATGGGTTTGATAAATGATGAGACACAAATACCTCCTGCCTTTTTTGAATTTGCCGACTTTTGTGAAATTCATTACGACATAATGAATACAAAATGCAAAATAAAGTACATCTTTTCATATTTAAGGGAAATGGAGCAAAGCCTCTCAGGATCACCCCGATACACGTCCCAGGTATAACTATATCCGTCGGGAGACGAATGAGGCAAATGATATCGTAATGTGATACGCATCTTATCGATTTATCTCATGAGGAAAGACGGTCGCGTTTACACTTGGTGTGATGTTCACGACATTCACATAGATACATGGTCATTATGTTATGGCATATAATATCAATGTTGGGAAGTTATGCTATAATTTAAAGCAGTGGAATTGACTTATCTATCACCTTCCTTTTATCAATCAATGAAATAAATATCACATTTTTCAGTTGCGAGAAGAAAAAAAAAAGAACTCTAATTTTTCGGAACAGGCAAATGAAAATCTTCTGCCTGGGAAATTCGGATTTCAGGCTACACATTTGGTCAAACAAACGCAAATACACATTTTTGGGTGCAATATTGCACCTTTTATTTAAAAAATCGAACTGCAATAGGTATATGATGCTGAATTCTAGCGTCCAAAACAATACCCATATCTATTGCAAAAGGCGTTTATATTGCAGATGAAAATACGAGATATCTCAAATTAGTGTTATAGTTTGAACACACCATCTCTTAATGCCGGTGAAACTGGGATTGTCTTGTGCACAGCAAAAACTCGAAGCTCTAATGTCGCGAAGATAATTCAGCCCCAGGTATGGGTTGATGATAATACACAATTATTGATCATCTTATGATTAAGGGTTCCATGGGCATGAGCAGACGTGATCACTTTGAGTATAAAGGACAAATGTTTAGGACACAATAAACAACCTCCATTCAAGCATGATCAATAGCTAGCCGGACAAAAAGGAAATTTTCATCCATCTTATTCTGTGGAAAAGGGCTTGAGCAATATAGTCTTACCCGGGACTTTCTTTTGTGATCATGGGGCTATTGTTTCAATGCTTGAATAGAGGTTGTTTATTTTGTCCCAGGCTTTTTTCCCTTCTGCTCACAGTGATTAGATGTGATGCTGATGGAATGACGCGCATGAGGAAATTATTTTCATGTTCCGATTATCTTTCCCATTATATTCCAATAAGGATGTCATTATTACCATTCGATAAGTGAATATCATGCGTCTGATAGATTGAATAATAACTCAAATCGAAATTACATGGGTTTGTCAGAGCAAGGACTTGGTCAGAGGCAGTGTAAAACTAAAGTTGTTTCTTTTGTGAGACCCGAAACACTTGATGTCGGCCAACTTGTTCATGTTTGTCAATAGACAAAATATGTATTCAACTGCTGATATAAATGGTACTTATTACGCATGAAAATTACCTGTATTAGTGTTTGTTTGTTTGTTTGTCTGCTTTTATTTCCGTAAATTCAGAACACAATATACAAAACATATATAAATAAAAGTATACACAAAATGTCGGAAAAATATTTTAGCTTGCCCAACCAAGCAACAGACATTGCATGCAATGCACACTCCCTCTGTTGAAATACGATTATTTGTGATAGACGGATTTACAAATAGATGCAAATTTTCATCACTACCACCAACACAAATGTTTATCTTGACGGCACCGAAAGCTTGCCTGAGCCTTGCCCGACATAGAAAGAAGTAATGTATTCTAACATGATTCCAGGTATTACAGTCCAATTGTTATCATCCGGTTTAAGAAATACTACGTAACTACGTCTGTTGGCAAGAAACGCACATAAATTTAATACTAAACTGGCCTATTGGTCTAGCAAAGAAGACCATGCAGTACACAGGTGATGAATCCTATTGATTTGGGGAGATTCATTGTCGTCAATCAATGGTCAACCCTTCATGGACGATTGATCTCTAACATCAACTGTTTTTCTGTGTAAATGTGTAAGAATTTCGAGAGCTTATTTCAAATTGACGAAATTCCTTCTCCTTATTCTTTATCTCAGAATGTGCTTCTTCACCGTGTCATAACGGGGGTACGTGCATCGAAAGAGTCGGTCGCTACTCCTGCAAGTGTCCTACTGAGTACTACGGATCTACGTGTGAGAGCCTGAACCCATGTCTGCAGTTCAACTTCTGCGAGGATCGCGGTAACTGCACCGATATTCGGGGGTCTCAGTGGGACTGTGATTGCTTCTCAGGCTTCACGGGGTACAAGTGCAGACACATCGACTCATGCGCATCGAACCCCTGTCCTAATGGAACCACTTGTATGAATGAGTGGCCTGCCTCGTATAAGTGTAAATGTGCAGAAGATGGCTACTATGGCATTGAATGTGACAACTTCAATGCTTGTTCAAGCTCACCGTGTTTGAATGAGGGCCGGTGCATGCATGAATCGAGTAAGGTATTCACCTGTGATTGTAACCCAGATGGTGATGTAACCGGCTATCACGGACCTAGGTGTGAGCACTTTGACCCTTGTTTACCCGAGCCATGCAACAAACTGGGCGGACTGTGCAGAAATATTTCAGAGGTTGAATACTCTTGTGAGTGTTTTCCGGGATTTTACGGGAACTTCTGCGCCAATTATGACGTATGCATGACGTCACCATGTCTGAATGATGGTATCTGCGAATCTTCGGATAATGGAACCACGTTTACCTGTCTCTGTCCACCGATCTATCAAGGAACTCACTGTGAAAAATTACGTGAGTAATTACGCGGGTCCAATTGATATTAATCAAGGATAAAATTACAGTCTTTGTAAAGAAACATATTAGAACACTTAAGGTTTTGTCATCGAAGGAATCTCTTTCATTTGAAATCATGGTAGTATTAAACAGGAAAGAGTCTCTATTGTTTTGTGTACACTAAAAGACTCAAAAAGCTTTTACTACATTGCTGAATAAATATACTAGAAATGAATTTCTCCATCATTATATAATTCTCAATGTTCATATTGCGCGACAAGAAGAATTCCAACCCTTCTCATGACCAGGTTGCTAACTTGAAATTGTATCATTTTCTCTCATTTCGCGTGGAATAGGGGTAAGAATTAAATTCATTATTATTCAAAATGTAAAAATACCAATTTGCATCCACCTGTCGACCAGAAAATATGTTATTATTGCTTTATATTCGATAGAAAAGTTTAATTAACTATACAATTCTACAGGCTTCTCATATTTCTGCACCTGATGCATTCGTTCTTGCAAATTAGGATGAATAATTGTTTAATGTAAAGACAGGTGCGATGCATTACGGTATGATAGTGCAGTGCTTCCATGGTTTAAAGGTCCATTATTATGACAATATGTTGACTTGTGTTATCACCTTTGTGCGTGAGAGAGCTCCCAAATGTGTCCCATATAATTTATAACAATTTTTCTTCATATTTTAGTGAGCCAATTTGGGAACGCCCCTAAAAATTCTCTTCATGAAAATATGCGGACTACTGTATATGAGGTCATATACAGTACTCTGCATGTGAACATAATTTTTAGGGGCATTTGTGGATATCCCTTGGAGGGGAACTTATTTGTTTTACAAAATATAGGACGTACTTCCACCTGACCTGAACATACCTTGAATCATTCCGTCATTGAGCCTGTTGTTTCTATTGATAGAATTGTGGAAACATTCACTTAATACTCCATTGAGCAGCAATTGCATTCCATCGTCATTGTTCACCAAGTTAATCTCTCTTAATAATGGCCAGTTGTAAACATTACCCAATTAACATAAGACAAAATGAGGAATGATTCAAAGTATGTTCAGGTCAGGTGTAATTACATCTTAATATCTTTTGTCAATCAAATAAGTTCCCCTTCAGGAGATTTCCACAAAAATTATCTTCGTATGCAGAGTACTGTATATGACCTCATATACAGTACTCTGCATATGAAGAGAATTTTTAGGGGCATTCCCAAATTGCCTCTCTAAAATATAAAGAAAAATTATTATAAAATATATGGGAAACATTTTGGGAGCTCTCTCACTCACAAAGGTGATGGTAAGGGTAGCATAGATCACCACAGGTCAACATATGTTGTCATAATAGTGGACCTTTAGGTAACCCCTCGAGAAGCGAGCGAAATAGGATAAACAAACAAGGAATGTTATTTTCGGTTATCATGTCTCCTTTATTCAGAATGGTAATATGAAGAGAATGATGAAGAATATCAATCTAATGCCCCGGTCACATAGGACCCCGGAAGCAACACGATTCACCCCGACTCGTTGTTCTGAGGCAGTTGAATTAACAAAGAGTCGGGGTGAATCGTGTTGCTTCCGGGGTCCTATGTGACCAGCGCTCAAAATATGCAAGTTCCAGATTCTTCAAAATAGCGTAGAATTTATAAAAAGGATACCCGAAACCAATTGTTGGCACACAAAATTTTACCCTTCCGTGTTCCTAAAATGTATTCCTTCAGTTTACAAAGCAAAATATGCAGGTGATCAAAAATGATTGACAAGGTACATCGCATTACTTAAAAGCAACTGAAAAATGTTTCCAAATATTTGGTATTTCCTCTCAAACGTTTACTTTTAAATTTCACTTTTGTAGGGCAGTGTCTAGGGGACGTAACTGTGGATATCAAAGGCATCATCGAGTGGCCAGATATTGACGTAGGAACAAACACAAGTTCGCCATGTCCATCGGGCGGGAAAAATGTATCACGTGACTGCTATTTCGATCAAACCAAGATGGCCACCAAATGGACCTTTCCGGACACGACTGAGTGTGAAAAGGTGAGAATCTTCCAAAAAATTGATCGGGGAGCTAAATTCTGATAAGGAGTACCCTCGTCCGTATATAGATCATGTATTTACATCGATCACAATACTAAAGCCATATCATATTTAGTTTAAACTTGAATGTCTGTCGCCATTCGAATTTGGTAAACATGCTTGTCCTAGAATTAGAATTATTGATATTTTTTACTTGTAAGCATCTCTCTTAACAACCACTATTCAAAGACTGCTCCTGTATCACCTAAGTTAATGCATTAAGATTTTTCACTGTACATCATATTTAAACCCATGTATATGATTGAGAATGTAATATCTTGTAGATAATAAAATAAAAGGTCTGTAAATAAAATAAATTCACTGCTTCTTTCTATATTATTTCCATTTATTCATAGCTTCAATATCTGAAATATATTTCGAACCTACTTAACATTTTGCTTCGTAAAATATGCTAATTTACTAATTCACATATTACAGGCGAACTTGACAAACGAAGTGGCCGCTACAATGACGTCATTTCTTCGGGATTCAACCGGAAGTAATCCTGCTGACATGGGAGATTCCCAGGTCTCGTCTGCCTCAGAGCTTCTTGATGCAGTGGTCGATTTTTCTTATCAACATAAAGAGGTATTATTCTTAGAGTTTACATTTTTTTAAACATATTGATAAAGTTCTGATAACATTTTCATTCTCGAACATTTTTAGTGAGACAAGGACTTCAGAATCTCATTCTATCTTTTTAATATGAAATTAAGGGTTTTAAAGGACGATTTAAAGTGACAAGTTTGAAGATATATTATCAGGATCTGAAGAGTAACAACGAACATAAAGAGTTCGATCTGCTTTTGAATAGAATTGGAGAATTACATAATTATTTGGCAAAGATGATCAAGTTGCCGCTCAAAAATCAAATCGCTGGTAGGTACCAATCCACTATAATTTCCGTAAAACTCACTTTGCTGGCGTATGCGGAATGGGGGGGGGGGTAATGCTAAATGGTATGCGAAATATTGTCTTATTAATGCCAGTAGGTGGGTTTACTAATAGATGCAAACTATATGATTTCATTATACACAAATGTTATTGCACGACCCGAAAGCTTGCCCGATGGTTGCCCGACAAGTAATGTCTGCAAACTAGATTCCAAGTATTGCAGTTTAATTGTTGCTAACATGTTCCAGGAACACCACTGTGCCTCTGTCGTCGGAAAGAAACGAGCATTTGAATTTGATTAGTAAACCTGCCTGTTCTTATACCGTTGTATTCATCAAACAATCTATAATTTGGAGCAGTGCAAACAACATGGAGAAAGTGCTCTTGTTATAACGTATTAAACCTTCGAGTATGGGCAATAAATAATGTGTTTTCAGCATACACTCATCCTCTGCCCAGATTGGTATCAATCCTTGCCAAAATAGCTTCTCAAGCTTTATAAGTCGTCAACAATGTCATTTGCAAAATGGACAAACCTATATGTAAACCTAGTTGCATGGCGATAAAAATGATGGAAATATTGTTGTAATGCTGTAATTTTTTACACTAACAACGATTAAAAATCAGATAATTTAAAAATGAAATTCAAGACCGCGTTGCAGTTTAGTTCAATGTGTATATGATCTTCATTCGTGTATTTTCAAATCATAAGTATATGTTCACATCTACTATAGATAAAGCCCTGGTCACATAGGACCCCGGAAGCAACACGATTCACCCCGACTCTTTGTTTATTTACTGTTGACTGCCTCAGAACAACGAGTCGGGGTGAATCGTGTTGCTTCCGGGGTCCTATGTGACCGGGGCATTATCAGGGCTGCTGTTTCACCATTCGGGCAGTAAGTTACGAATAAATTTAGGAACAGCTGGAACATTATTATTGCTCGGGGTACTGCCTGTATGGGCAGTGTCTCATCAAGATGAGAACTACTTCAACAACGACTGGTATCCGTCTTCGCACTCAATAATCCATTATAGTACGCGTATTCAGTGGAAGAACTGATGTCAGTCGTATTTCATGAACTACTGTCGAGTTTAGGGGCGATGTACTTTTCAATCAAAATAATGGCGCGAGAAATTATAACAATATTGTTCGTATATAATGTCTTTCATAAGTTTACGAATGGCTTATCAAGACAACACCCTGAGAGATATATCTTGACAATTTTCAACAGATGGCTGGGAATATGATGGAATGTGTCAGTAATCTATTGGAGGTTGAGGATGAGGTTTTAGAGGCGAGTGCACACAACACAGGAGCTGATACCAGGTAGGAAATGTTTCAAATGTTTCATTAAGCCACAGTCACATAGCACTCCGGAAGCAACATGATCGAACATGACTTTTTGTTCAGTTCACAGTTAACTGCCTCCGAACAAAGAGTCGTGTTGAATGTGTTGCTTCAGGGCTTCTTTGTGACTGGGGCCTTAAAGTTCAACGTACGTGTATTACGCTTTGCAAAGGGAGAACCAAGAAAACGATGTCGATGTACTATTTGCTGTTATGTGGAATGAACAATATAGATCATGAATAATGTTTATAACCAAGAAACCATAACAACCAATGGGTCCGGATGGGCTGAAAGAAAATGTCTTGAAATTCAATGAAGAGAATTAACATTATTGTATGCAATTGCTCATACCTCAATCTATTGAAAGAAAATCTCATTTTAATTAATCTGTAGGTCAATACTATTCCTCTATTTACCACTAAGAACCTCACTTTCTCTCAGTATTTATCTGTACAATGTCTCGCAGAAATCTGTTTTTATCATTTATAGCATTTTCATTTTGTATAATGGATATTCAAGCTGAAGATCAAGAATCGAGCAACAATTTCTTCCTGAAAAAAAATCCTACAACTCTACGTGGTTGCACAAAAAATGTTTTCAACTTTCCTCAGAATGCGCATTCAAAAATAGATTTTCAAAATGAATACCCCCGAGACAGTAAGCGCTGTGAATTTGAATGAGTCTTTTCTCGTGACCACACTGCCTGCCCATGTCTAGTAGTCTTTCTAAAAGGCTAGATACATGATGGTTGTAAAAGGAGCTTCCCTCCTGCCGTCCCAGGGGGCATTCTTTATTCTTCAAGAACCCTCTGCACGTTTCGAAAAAAAAAGAGAATTGCGAGGAAGTTTTTCACGCATCCATCTCACATATATTATACCATTCGGTTGAACAGTGAGATGCCCGAGGGTCCCTAGATTGGCTTTAACGGCTCTATCTCATATAGCAGACATTCAAGTGATTATTGAGATGAAATTATATTTCCAGGTTTTCAGGCCATTACAAATGGAGAATGGTGATTAATGTATTCACGTCCGGCGGGGAAGGCGGTCTCTGAGAGGGATTAAAGGTGTGTATTTGGGTGTTTTAAAGAGAATTTCGTGGCTGTTTAACGAAATCCTTCCAAAACTCGTTCCCAAACTCTTAGAAAAGATGTGTGTTTGGGGAAAGAAAGAAAGACGATGACACGGCCACATTGCAATCTTATCTCGGCGCCATTTTAGCTCTATGACATGCATTTGGACAGGTGTGCAATATTTCAATGATCGCCCTTTGGGCCAATTCGTGGTCACACTACTCTCTGCTCTATGTCAGTACAAAATTTGAAGAAGTATGAAATTCTAACTCTAAAATCTTAAATACCCAGTTAAGGGTGATAAGAACACATTAGAGAGCATATTATCTTCATGCGTTTTCTTTTGATTTCAGATCTATAAATTTATCAACGCATGGTACTCGAACCGTATTTTTCTGACAAAAAAAATTGATGTGGCAAGCGATTTCACTCACATTAATGCTAGTCCCATTTTTTAAACAACAAACAAGGGCATTTTGGAATCATAGTTGTGATATACCTCATTTTTTTACATTGTATTTGTTTTCATATAGGAGGTAAAGAAGCAGGAAGAATAATGTTTTGGTTATCAGAGGCATGTGATCATTGGAGCACAGTTGATATTACTTCATGGTGACACCTGTTATTTCTAAACCAGACCCGAAGCACATGGTTAAATAATTGGAGCTTCTTCTAAACTCGAATCACCTTTTCTTTCCACACCCTAAAGCCCCGGTCACATAGGACCCCGGAAGCAACACGATTCACCCCGACTCTTTGTTAATTCACAGTTAACTGCCTCAGAACAACGAGACGGGGGTGAATCGTGTTGCTTCCGGGGCCCTATGTGACCGGGGCTTAAAGGCTCATCTTGTCACCTGAAACCAGTGTATCATGATAATTGCTTCACATAGTGCGAGGGGGGTAATTGACAGTAGATAAGTTACTTTTCGTGCCAGCTTTGCGTAAGGACCGAGTCAAATGTGCGATGAACCCTCGAATGATAGATCCGATATGAAACGTGGTAATATTTCATCTTGCACTTGCGTAAGCATGACGTCATAACAGCGAATTGTATTTTGTAAGAGGATAAAATTGAGTCTGCTACAGCACACATCTCATCCCTTTACTTTGTCAAATTAATAAGCAGAGGACAATAAAGTAATTCCATTCTTTTTTGCTTTATTTGACAATTAAACAAAAAATTATTGCAAAAATGATTATAGCGAAGTTTCTCATGTTTTTAATCGATTCGGCATTTAAACTGTCATTCATGAGACATTTTAAGTATCATTTATCAGAAAGTCTATTAAGGAATAGGAGAAACGATTGTCAGAGTGTTTAGTTTCCATTTATAGGAGTGGAGTGCGTTCATGTCATGTGTTCGGTGCACATTCTCTAAATTGAATGTTTCAACAATTTATTATAGAAAAACACATCCATTATGATTATGATTGGTATCGATTTCATAGAGCCATAATTCTTTACTTTATTATTACATTATTGACGGTTGGATTGGTCTCGGCTTTTTTCTATAAAAGCATTTTAAAGCTCAAGAAAAGTTTGGGTAAAAATTAATATTGTGTCCACAAATTTTGTTTTTAAATCTAAATATATTGAAATATAGTACCATGAACATGTTGCACAACAGATGGTGTGAAAAATGAATAAGTTTTGGTAAACCTACAACATAAGATGTGCAAAAAAAATCTCAGTATGGGGTACCTCCATACTGAACCAATATTTTCTTTCTTGACAAAGGACACTTTCTTATGCGTAGAATTACATGTAGCTGAAAATTTCATAATTTGATTTGAATGTATACCTTTGTATAATTCTTATGTCAAATCTCGGAAAGAGTCTCACATGTATGCCCGATAACAAACAAAATATCATTGTTAACGAGCGAGAGTGCTAAATATGGTTTAATGGTCAAAGTCAAATTTCAAAGGAGAATCAGTCTATAAAAAGATATGCTATTTTTGTTAATGTGTGTAAGATATATATGTCATGTTTAACATCCGGTAAAATTTATATGTCTTAATCGCTAGACCAAAGCTTTGTTTGGGCTTTAAAGGTATTTGTTTTTCTTGGCAATACAATTTTTGTCCATCGTGTTATAGGGGCCTCATTTGAGTTGTGTTAATTTCTCTTCGTCTTCCTTGAGTGTGTGCGTGTTTGTAGGTGTGTGTATGTGTGATTAGGTGACTATTGTGTGAGAAAAAAGGATAGCACTATTTTCGTATCGTTCTGTCTATCTTTGTATCTGTTTTAGACTTATTAATATAAATATGAAAAATATGAAAAATTTAAAAAACTATATTTAAGAATTAAAAAAATGAACAAGAGTATTTACATTAAATAAATCGCAAGGATACATGCACTGCATTTTAAAAGGCAAGAGCGGTTTTGGTGATAAGCCTTTAAAATGATATCATCATTATTTTTCAATTACCGTTGGCCCATGCCAGAAAGTGTATTCGATTAAGAACGCTTATAAAACAATCAAAGCAATAGCTTCTTCTTTTCGAAACCTATTTTGCCTCTGTCTATAGACGATGAGGTTTTCACGCCCATGACATCAAGGGTAGACTCTCTAAAATATTTCCGTTCACATGAATAGATCATGCACATACCCTTTGGGACACGTCTGGATCTATCGACCAGGTAGGTGGAATTGGGCACAGATAGGTGTCAAAAGGGGAACATATTTTTTCTTAGGAGTGTCAAATTTCTTGAGGACCCTCCAACTTTATCGGCTTCATAGGACGCAAAGTTGTTCTGTAGGCGCCACATTTCTTAAAGAACCCTACTTTTTGTCTTGCTTGATGGGTTGTTATAGATGGAGGTGGCAACAGCCGGGGGCACAAAGTGAAATCCTGGGTACGCTATGTAGATGCATTTTAATTTATGGATTTTCTCAGAAACTCTGGCAGACCGAAACAAAGACCCATCAATCAATAAATAATATAATTGTCTTTTAAAATTTAAACACAATGGTGTCATGGAGACGAACATAAAAATGTGAACTCATTACTATGCGTCATTTGCGACTGAAATTGGGGCATGGTTCTTCAACATCCGATCCCTATATACTGTATTGGAAGTGGATGTATCAACTCAATACTCCGATCCAGGGTAGTAAACAAATGAAATAAGGACCCAGCGTTCATGTTACCTCATCCAAACCTCTCAAGTCAGAGTGATATGTGCATGAATTAACCGAACGACATGAAGTAGGTCGGTTGCTTGCCTTTGCACACTATCATGACTATAACTGCACCACCCGAAATATGAAAATTGGGACAATTTTGTTGCTAGGTAGCGGCTCTTTATCACAACCGGTTCTACAACCCGCTATACTAATGCCCGATTTCAACCGCAAAGAGTGCAATACAGTCACACCTTTCTAAATTGGACACCCGAGGGAAAGGAAAAATGCCTCTGTAGACAGGAAACATCTATTAGCAGGTGCGACAACCCATTTTCATATGGAGGGAATTTTGTCTTGCCGCTTAATGCTTAGATGACAACCCCACCCCCAAAACAGAACACATTTTAGGAGATGCCCCCTTCCCGCCAAATAATGGTAATGATGTCAATTTAATTTCTCTTATTCAAAAGGAAATTCCTGTTGCTCACAAGCTCTTCACCATGACACCCCACCCCCTATTTTCAGTTTACTTTCATTTCAGTTTGATGATCCCCCGGGGTTGCTTGGATGATGAAATATTTTAATCACAATCTATATATGAGAACCTAGCTAGAAAGGTAGTTTTCAGGACATTAACCTCTCTGTAATATATTTTCTTAGTATCTGAAACCTACTTGAGTACCCCGCTTTTCAAACATTTTTATTCAGCTCCACACTTTCCGACATACACGCAAGTAAATGACCATGCATCTTCAAAAGAACCAATTGCCAGAATCGATTTATGATCATGATCTTAAGCCCCGGTCACATAGGACCCTGGAAGCAACACGATTCACCCCGACTCTTTGTTAATTCACAGTTAACTGCCTCAGAACAACGAGTCGGGGTGAATCGTGTTGCTTCCGGAGTCCTATGTGACCGGGGCTTTATCACAAAAGATGATAAACCCCTGACAAGTTTATCGATGGATTGTGTGTATTCACAGACATGCATGCATGTAGATGACATTGCCTATACTTTGAAGGCACTGTACTTTCGATGATAGCTGATGACTTTCCCTCTTATAGCCGATCATCCATCCTCAATTTCCCTCATTCTTAGGAAAATCAGTGTATAAAATCACTGAATATTTCATGAATGGCCTCTATCATGTCTATATCGGATGATTAATGTCGTAATTGCCCTTCCTTTGCATTCAAATATTGGTGGAATAGTTTTTGGTTCGATGCAGATGCTGCAGTAATGTGGGTTACCCCTAGTCTGGTATCATGGGTTATAATAAGCTTGCTTCCATCTATAGATATTTTACTAGATTTCTAAAATTCATGTCATCATGGGGAATATCGTATCACAACAATATACAAGCTTATAAATCTGCACAAAATAAAATCGCTTTTTCATCACTGCGAATTCATGAACCACTTAAATACCTTTTTTTTCTTCACTTTGACCGGAAATCATAACGAATGAGCTTCATCTCGCACATGGTAATTATTTCACCTGATTTCAAAATTCGTGAGATCACGGAGAATATTGTCTCAAAATAATGGACCATTTTACACCTCTGCACAAAGTATAATCTTGTCTATGTCACCACGAATTCACGAATCACAAAACCCTTCTTTATATTTGATCAGTAATCAAAATGAGTTTCTGGATACGGTGAACTTTTAACATTGTTGACAAACCAGAAGTACCCTTATCATGCTCTTGATATAAACTCCTTCAACGACCGGATCGTTCTCCCTCTACCATTCCCATTTTAGGACTAATCAGTGTAAAAATATGATCAATATTTGATGAATTACGTCACAACTATTTTACGCCTTCCTTTCATCCATCATTAAGATCCGATCCCAGTCACACTGACAAAGGGATGGCAATAGGTTTGCTATATTTGAAATAAAGCTTCGTTCCATATTGTGCTTTCGATCTTGTGTCGCTCTAGTCAATATGACTGTTGTAGGTCTTAGGTCAACTCCTCCACTTTTGCCTTATTATTCCTGGAAATATGATTCAGAAGAGTAATCAAGAGGCGATCTATTCTAATAGTCTAGATAAAGCCATTGGTAATATACAAAATATGATTAAAATAGCATCTGAAGGCTCCGATTGCAAAAGAAGTAGGCAGTTGTACAGCATACTCTAATTGAAACATGGATATATCAGCTCGGACGAAAGATTCCAGTGATCACTTTTTAATTGCCCGCCTCACTTTGGGCTTAAAGAAGAAATATTTATTTCCCGGGACCAGCGTCTCTTAAGCACTGCTTCATGCTGGTTCCAATTTCAATTTTTTCACTATTTATATTTAATATCCGTACTTCTATAAGTTCACAATCATGTTGGTATTTGACGCTTCTATGAATACTATTGTTTGGAAAAATGAAATAAAACGAATCATGAATCTTGAACCTTGAATATTAAATCTTACTTTTTTTCAGGATGTGTGGTGTGATGGAACAAGAAACATCACATGGCAGATAAACGAAATCACCTAATGTATTGATGCGCCATTTTCCGACTAGACTTAGCGTAGTCAAAGAGGAAGTTTAATTTAGAATTTACAAATTTATCAAAAGGGCATGACCGTCGAGATATCATTGTTAGAATTGTCTGTATTAATTAATATGTGTCTGGAAGCCATGCTGACTTGTACTTCATCAGTATAGCACATCTTATCATCTAGAAAACAAACAAGAATCTATTCGGGTAGGAAATAATGAACACGAGCCGAATAAAAACAGAGACATTGTGATTTGTCATAATTGGAAACGTGTCTGTCGAGCAAAAGTGTAAAGCCCTGGTCACATAGGACCCCGGAGGCAACACGATTAAACACGACTCTTTGTTAATTCACAGTTAACTGCCCGTGAACAAAGAGTCGTGTTGAATCGTGTTGCTTTCGATCCGGGGCCCTATATGTGACCGGGGCTTTATGCATAGACATCATTGTGGGTTTGATGAGATGTACAATTTCATACACGAATTCAAAGTCAGGTCCTATATTATCATGAAATTTCATTCAAAACCAACTTTCAAACTATTTCAAGCAACTTTTAAATGAGGTTCGTGTACACACAATTTCGAAATTGGTCATGTTTATTGTTTGTTTGGGTTATACGACTTTTTAATTACCACCCTTTTAGAGTCAGATACAGATTGTTTGTTTGTTGTTGTTGTTGTTGTTGTTATATTCATCTTGGGCCTTGTTGTAAACAAACTAGTTAATTATAATACAGAAATGTGTCCATTTTTGTCTAAGTCTAGGTTATGGAGATTAAGCTCTACTTTTCCACGCCCCGACAGCCCTCTCATACCAAATGAAGGCCTTAATTATTTATTCTTTTCACTAATTCTTGTATGTTGTATCTTTTACTTATACTGTAATTGTTTCATTTTGAATTTGCCGAATAAATGATAATAATAATAATAACTTTGAAGCACCGTGATGTAATATCTGCGGATTTCATCATTAACTCAGAACTGCATTTGAATCCCTTTTATTTATTATCAGTTATTCTTCTACTATAATGGCGCATTTCCGAGTTTACTGCCCTACAGTCTTGCAAGTATAGTTGTGTTCTTGTTGAAGTAATGAAGTGGGTGTTTTTTAAGTAGCTCATACAGTCGTCTCGAAGTAAAGCTCGAAAACAATGGAAAGGGACATTTTCACTAAAGAATCAATCGAAGTCACATCATGGGAGGTGAACTTCATGTTAATGTGTGCGAAGATCGACATCACTCAGCAAACTCCCTCAGATGGGGCGAGTTATAATCTAAATCTCGTTAAGTCGTCAGTTAGAGATCAATGTGTTCTCAAATGCCCACATGATTGACTTTCAAATTATACTTCCAAAACGCTTCAGGGTGAACTTGGTTGAGCGGAAAATGACGGCAAGGACATTTTGACTATAATTTGCCCTTTCATTGCGATTGCATTGAATGTTTGGACATGCATTTGAATTAAATGTCTTGGTGGAAGATAAATAATTGTAGTATATATAGGGTTCACATAGCGTCAAAACCCGAATGTTTCATAAACTACGCCAGTTCTATACGGAAGCTGTACAGTGCGAGGACGAGTTGTGCAACTCGCTAAGGCGTCTTGCTGGGTTTTTTGGTCGAAAATGTACAATTACTCGCCACGGATCCTTCTATAAGATACGAATGGGATATAGCGACTTGTACAAACTCACCTCTGTGCTGTTCATATAAGCTTCAGAAGGATTGTCGTATGTAGCTTCTGAAACATTAAGGTATTCAGAAACTAAGTCTGAACCCTAATTTGATTTACCTATAAATATGTGTAATATTCACCAGGGTGCATTATTTGGCCTATTAAATGCAGGTATGTTAAATTATACCATGCTACGTGGCGCCGCGCCGTTATGAACTGCAATATGATATAGCCTGCATTTAATAATTCCTAATTTGCTAATTAGGCTAATTAGGAGATTGAAACGCATGATGACCGAATTGAACCAGTGTCAAATGCTAAAAATAAGTTAGGTATAGCGGTTTGACGTACATGAAACACCAATCTCGGTGGATAATTAAAAGAGAAGACAGAATTATAGATTTGTTATACTCCTCTCTCTGATCCAATGATGAAATAATCCCGAGGACTTGAATCTAAGTTGTAGAAATTGAATTAGTGTGCCATCAAGGAAGAATATAATCGCAGATAATCTAAGAAAAGATTTAAAGATAAAGCAAGAAGGAAAAAGTGAGAATACTGAGAAAGAGATGGGATGTGATGTAAGAAATTGTACTCAATGAGGAATTTGACGCCACTTTGCACCATTTTCACGACGCATTAGTCATGACGTCAATGCTGGACTAGATAGTTCAGTTAACGAGTTCATATGGGACTGACTAACTCTATAAGACAAACCTGAGCTATGGTGGCGTTGTGCAGATGTTCGTCATCACTCTGTAGGTACGGGGTGGATATGTCTGTTGAAAACTTTCTAAAATTGCTTAGAAATTATTCGTAAATGATCGATTTTGCGTTTTGATATTGTTGACCAAACGCGAAATTTTGGTGAAGAAAAATTTCCTCGGTGCATGCAAGAGTTAAGCTGGACTAAATTAAGAGGAGCCATGGTAATTCCCTTTTCTCACTACTTTTTTTCAGGGGATGGTTAGCCTACCGCAACTGATTAAAGTTGACGGTCTATTAAATTAAAACTGTCCGCTGGTGGAGAAAGATTTTGGGCAGATTTTCGCCGTCTATATACAGATGCTAAAGAATGCATGTTTATGAAATTTTAAGTATCCCTTTGGTGACGATGCAGAAACCAGACTGCAGAGGGTACACATGGTTACTGACACCAGTCACTCCAAGGTGTGGAGACACCGCCGTCAGTCTAATGCCCCGGTCACATAGGACCCCGGAAGCAACACGATTCACCCCGACTCTTTGTTAATTCACAGTTAAATGCCTCAGAACAACGAGTATAGGGGTGAATCGTGTTGCTTCCGGGGTCCTATGTCATGTATGTGACCGGGGCTTAAGGCCCCAGTCCCATACAGGCCCGGAAGCAGCACGATTGAACACGACTCTTTGTTAAGTTCACAGATAACTACCTCCGAACAAAGAGTAGTGTTGAATCGTCTTGCTTCCGGGCTTCTATGTGACGAGGGCATTAATCGGCACATTTCGTTGATCGTGTTTCTAATTTCTTTCTTTGGCGCTCGAAAAGTCTATCGAAATTATGGAAGAGCAGGGCATGCAGTCGAAACATACTTCAAAATGGAATAGGTTAAATGAGGCTCTAATTGAAAAACAATTGGAAATATATATGCATCCTGTTTTCAAGATTTTCCTCTATTCTATAAGCCATATCATATCTCGTTCTCAATCCAGACTTAGCATATTTGAGGATAAAGCTTTACATACAAATTGTAACACTATCCATGCTGATTAATGTATTACTCATGAGAATCTAGACCATCTGTTTTGTATAATGTTGCAAATGGATATATATATTCTTTAGAAGATCGGGCACTTTTCTTCTATGCTGCTCCATGAATGAGTCAAGTCTGGTTGACCAATTATTTAATGAATATTCATAATAAAGTACAGTTTATTTTTTGTTTAAAACTGATTGAAATATGAATGCTTTCGTTGGCAATCAAACTATTCCACCATATTTACAGTTTCTACTCTGTTCTATTTTCACCCATGCACACGTTCTCTTACTTCACCTGAAGTGCCATTTGGGAGGAAGTCATTGAAAGTCAAAAGAAATTAAAGATAAAAAAGTTATTTGAGCCATTTGAGTGTCTTATAAACAGCATCATACCTGAAGCAGAATAAAAGAACTGAGGAAAAAATAAATGTATTAATAACAAATAAAAAGCTGACATTTTGATCTGGGGCAGTAGGCGGGATGGCTATAATGCAACTCGGTTAATGGATAGGCTATCTTCTTGAGCAATACCTTAATGGCTAATGAATAGTGACAGTAAACATTGCAACCGGCATTTTTTTTCATTTCCTTTATAAACGTCAAATTAATGTATTTTTTGTATGATAAATGTGATGGACACACCCTTGCTATATCTTTGTTTTCAAATTTGACGATTCATTGTATATGAATGATCGATTTTATCAGAAATACCACGTCTTTGCAAAATATTTAATCCAAATTTTCGATGATTAAGTGTTTCTGAATGATTGTCTACCTTGTGCTAACTTCTGCATTTTTTTATCATTTTTGGCTAACGTATAAGAAGAACGTCACTGTGAATGAGTTGGATTTAATCATTCGATTTAATCAATCGTTGAATGGACAAAATGTTGTCCAGTTTAGGTAATGTTTACTCAATTATTTTAAGACTGTGTTCATGAAAGTATCACATGGAACAGGGTGTCTAATTTTCGTTCTTGATTCTCAAGAGATATCAACCGTTCTTGAATAATTATGCATGATAGAAATTAAAATGTCAATTACCTAACAGCCGAGTAAAATGTTTTTCAGGTAAGAAGGCACATGAGTATTATCATCAGGCTTTCTCTCGTGAGATAACATTGTGTTCAGTGTTTGCAAAGAGAGACGTCATAAATTCACTGGGAATCTGAAGGTACAAATGAATTTACAATAGTTTCATGATCACACCAGAAATAGCTTACTCCTTAGTTCATTGAACAGGTACGACACATATTCGTCATTTCTGCACATAATAAAAGGGAAGGAGATTTCTTTTGTGTGTGATCGCGTTTAGCTATTGCAAATGCTTCATAGATTCATTTTCTTTCTCCAAATCCTTTGTCCCTTCTGCTCACAGTGATTATTTAAAATTTCCCTGTCCCAGAGACTCTTCTTTGTTTCGGGTTTCATCAGGCCCCGGTCACATAATGGCCCGGAAGCAACATGATTAAACACGACTCTTTGTTGATTCACATTTAACGGCCTCCGAACAAAGAGTCGTGTTGAGTCGTGTTGCTTCCGGGGCCTTATGTAACCAGGGCTTAGCAGGTAGGTTATTACCGAGCCCATATAGTCTGCTCCAGGTTTGAGATGAATGTGTCATGAGTGATTTGTCTACAAGTATCCTGAGGGGGGAAATGGGATAAAGGGATAATGAATGTTGGTAAAGGTCCGCCACCAACCAAAAAAGCAACATAACGAAGAAGAGATTGCTTTAGACTGCGTTCGCTCAAGATAGAATCATTGATTTATCACCATTGTCAGTGCAAGATTAAAAGACTTTCCAATGTTATGTATTCTCAAATTAACCTGATAAAAAAAAACATTAAGAATAGCCGCCCAAAGACTTGAAAAAATGCAATATAAAATGTCAAATGCATTTGCCTATCAATGTCTTATGAAAAACCTCATCCAAGCTGACCGAATCAAGACCTTGACATATTAGAAACTCGCAACTTTCTTAGAATACTGAACCGCTGACGTCACTTTGACCTATATCTGGACACTGATGAATGTGAACGCGGTCCTTAAGACCCGGTCACATATAGGGCCCCTGAAGCAACACGATTCAACACGACTCTTTGTTTGCAGGCAGCCACCTGTGAACTGACAAAGCGTCGTGTTGAATCGCGTTGCTTCCGGGGCCCTATGTGACCGGAGCATTGAGTTGTGAAGAGGGTTGGAACACAACATCGATAAGGGTTCGGTGATCGATTGGAGTACAAATCTCATCATCAACTAATAGCTTACCCCGGCCCCTGGGTATGTACGAGGATGGGATTTTTTGTGAAGAAAACGATCAATCTAATCTCTTTGCGTTCAGACCGCACGCCACTTATTGTGTCAGGTGACCAATATGTTTTGTCATGTTACCCCGTACCAAAGATTTTTAAATTATTAAAAAAAATGATATAAAATCAATGGTGCATATCTGGGCTTTTCTTTTCACATGTATACATAGAGGAACTATTGCTTGTTCTGACAAGCCCCATGGGATCTCTAGATTTGATTTCAGTATAATTTTAGGGGAGCTTGTTCACCCTTATGCAAAACCTCATCTCTCATGGTGTTTTGAGCAAATCTACTGATAGTCTACGCCTCAGACCTATTAGCGATAGAATGAGCTGAAAGACCCCCATTCAAAAGTGTCTAAAAATTGACAAAATAAGATGATCTATTAAAGTTCCAAATATGAGTGCTCTCATTATTCACACTTATTTTTGATGAATTTGTCAATTTTCATTTTTAACACACTAGTGAATGGGGATATAATTAGTGGTGTGAGTCCTTCAGAGATTGCCATCACTCCACAGCTTTATCATTTTATTCATCATTTATTTATAACTTTTATACTTTACAAAGACTTAATCATTCAGTGCATATCATGTTAAACAGGCTGCAAAAGAAGGTGACCTTTTCTACTCGATATGGTCTGACCACTTCGGTTATTTGTGGAGGTTGACTTAACATAGACTACGGTATACGTGAACAGTATTTATTTGAAGTGTGATAGCCGCCCACATGCATATTTAAAATTCGTGCCCGAAGGTAGAAATACCAGGTGATCTCGATTACGAATATGAATCATCTCAATCAGATCTCAGATCCATTAAGTAATGTTCCGTAATATTAAGAGTCGGACGTGTATTTTCTTTCAGATCTGTCAGCGGATCACCTTCTTCAAATTTTCAAAGATCCCGGATAGTCCATAATAGTATAAGTCCTTGGTATGACCATGCTTTCCAATAAGCATGAGAGCGAAGCACCATTCCTTTATTTCCTCTCTTCGCATTTTCCACGCAATCAATCCCAATGAAGATGAATACTCGACAACACTGGCATATCAAGGATTTGACCACCCGAGGGCAAGGCTGGTTGTATACACCCCCCCCCCCCATAAGTGAGCAAAAAATGGGATATTAAAAAATGCACCCCAATCACCAGCGCATCTAGGATCGTACTTAAACCGGTAGATCAGTTTTGGTAGAAATGGCGCCTGAGATATTCAACTGATTTGTAAGCTGCAGTTAATCATCGCGAAATAAAAATGACGCCGCACGTCGCGTTCCCTAACACAACGCGCTTCATTCCAAAAATTAATACGAACTCACACGCACACAATACAACCGGTCACTCGACCAATCACATCCCGGTCAGCCGCTTTTTAGCGGACCCCTCCACTTCATCAGTATTCCTATTATTCAAAAAAGAAAGAAAGCACTCCATAAAATGTATGTTTTACTTTGTATGTTAACTGCTTTGTACAATATTTGTCAATGTTATGTTCATTATATTTTTGTTATACAGAGTTTTATTCAACTTTTTTTTTTGTAAATGTTCATTATACTTTGTATTATTTCTGATGAAGTGAAAATAAATGAATTGAATTGAATTGAATTGAGCCGCCGTGCGAATCCTTTAGCGCGCCGTTGGAATAACGGCTGATTGGCACTTGTGTAAAATACGCCAATAATCTTCTCCTAATTTCGTATACACACATATATTTAGGCATGTTTATTCATTTGTGAATACATCAGCTCGTTTCACATCAATTTCTGCATCCTGACCATTACGAATTCATATACCTTTAAACGGAGGCAAACACTTCACTCCTTCCATACATAGTCTCTGCATTTCCACCTATTTTTTTACGTTTTTATTGCAAATTTTACAGGGGAGCTCGCCTCCTCTGGCAACCCTGGCTACGCACCTGCCAATAAAAGTAAATCTGTGCCTATTTTGTCTCAATGTTGAGACAATTTATATGCCTACTGCGGGGGGGGCGGCTAGGGCCCTTAAAGCTCCAAACTCCATCCATACGCGCGTGGACAGAGCAAAGCAATTTAACAAATAGGACAGTGCGAAGGAGAAGTATGTCAAGAGGGGGTCGCTGTGAGGAATATTGAGATGGGGAGGAAAGGTTGGTAGAAGGAGAAAAAGTAGATTCAACGGAGTTAGATCGAGTTTCATACAATTACGGAATTCTGCACTGACTTATACCATTGTACAATTGTGATGCTCGCACATTCAGTAGGTTATGTATATATAAAATTGTCAAATCGTGATAAAGTTAATTGAAAATAGCTTCTTGCTGATTACTTTTTCCTCGGACCATTTGAGGGCAATGTGGACATGCTTTCCAATAAGCATGAGAGCGAAACATCCGTCATTTAATCTTCACCCACATCCTTTCATCACCCCTTGGACCAGAGGCAGTGTAACGATGCCGAACAGACACAACATGTTACATTCAAAGATGTAAGGGGACTTGACACTATTCTATTGTTTCTTTTGCTTCGGAACTAGGCAAAATAAGACGAGGTAATTTGCGCCAAATGCTTAGTTTTTATAAAAAGTAATGTGTACTTTACAAATGGATAAGGACCTCATTCTGAATGTTCGCCTGCTTAGAGGCTATAATCTAAATGTCAACCGCGCCTTCTGGAAAACACCAGGTTTACAACAACAACAACTAACAACGAGGAAAATATTCACAAAGGTGTCGAAGGTAAAAAAAATAAATCGAAAAAGAAAAAAAAACAAATGAAAAAAATAAATAAAGAAAAAAGATAAAAAGAGGCAAATAAAAAATGCCACCAATTGACTAGCAATTTGAAGATGATTACGTTTTAAGTCTCATTTTTACCTAAAATGTCATATCTATGATTCATCAAAGATGCAAATGATAAAAAGCAACTCTTTAAATAATTTGCGCATGTCTATAAAAACTTCTTCAAACAATCTAAACAATGTTGGTTCTTTTGTTAATATTTTTTTCAAATGGTGTGAAATAATAGTTTCTCAGTTTGATACATCGAGAAAAGAAAAAAAAAACACTGACTATTCTCGGTATAAGCGTTCCTTTAGGTACAGGTCAGATCTACCAGAATTTGAAAATCCACATTTGGCCAATTCTCCAATACAGTGGTGGCGGCTACCCATTAATGATATCTACATTAAGGGAACAATGCATGTGGCGCCAATGTTGGATGTAGGTTGGCGTGGCAGCTCGGTTCCCTTGGATTTGCACGTATGCTCTGTAGTCATGACGCCGCGCCACTATATAGACTCAATAAAATTCTGTCCACATCATGAATCACATGATGATTCTTAACCGAATCATTATTAATTGAGCGTCTCTGATGGGGGATTATCATTCATCAATTTAGTTATTTTTTATTGTAAATGGCGCATCCAGTCTGCTTCGCCAATGATTTTCAATTACCCAAGGGAATAATAAATGGTTTGCTCCGATCTATCGTCATGCAAAATGAAAATGTTCTCTACCCCAAAAATGTCCGTCTTGTTAATCAGCATAATTGTATTGACTTAACTCCAGACAAGCTTTGAAACGAGATATATTTGTATTATTCTCCCCATGCATGTAGCACATTCGTTTTCTTAAATTCTCTTCGAGGGTCGCCGTCTATTGTTCATTAAACGTTATTACTTATGTAAAGATATACTTGTGGATTAAAGGCATTTTATCTGCGACATATCGCATAGTAATTAATCGAGTCATTAATCATTAAGCGCATGTGAGCGAGATTGTATATATATATTTCACTTTGCTTCTCGTCTCTGCTTTCCTAAATTGATTAAATGACCACAGCAATGTTAATTGTTATTTTCTATTCAAACACATAATACAAATGCGATCAACAATTGAATAAAATAATATTTTCACGATCTTGCATAATTACGAATGTTTTTTTTATAGGTTGAATGAAAGAAAAAGGAAATAAGATTTGTAAATTTCTTTAAAAATACCATGCAGTAAAGGAATAACAGTGACAAAAACAAATTGCTAAAGATTTGAGCAATATGTGACAATAATTCAGATTTGTGGAGCTTGATTACGTAACATATAAACAAAATCATCAAAGAAATATTTACACTTATCAAGAAACATTAATTCATAAGAAAAAGTACATGAAATGAATATTCACACTGGGTCGAGTTTATCATCAAATGCACACACATACATGTATATTAACATGGACAATAACCTTACCTGGTGTCACTCGTCGGTATCTACAAACGCATTCGCTTACATCTTTCTGATAGCATTCACAGAGATAGATGTCTCTTATTATATAGGCTATATTTTAAAAGATGATTAGAAAAACGGTGTAAAGATTGCCATTCTTTAATTTTTGCCCTTTCTTGTATCTGGAAATATATCTTTCATTCGAAGATAGTTTTAAAATTTAATGTCAATAGAAATGAAAACACGAAATTCTATAGATTGTCTTGACATTTTTTTTAATTCCTTTTGCGTAAGGAGTAAAGAAAATGATGGGAAATTTGATTAGATCAACTGCTTACGTCAATATCACACTGATTTTAATCGTTGGAATCTCTTAATAACTGGAAAGTTGCGAATGTGAATCTTTTGAGTACATTGTTGTCCAGAGGGGAAATCCATTAATTTTGTTCGGCAGTGAATATTAACAGAATCAATTTGCTCTCTCTGTTTATTTCTAAATAGACATGGATCATCCATTAAACCGATACATCCAGATAAATATCTTAAATATCATGCAGAAATGTTTTTCAATTTAAAACAATTTAAAGTGAACATTGTCCTCTCATCTGAAAAGTGCCGCTGTAAAAACAGCATATGTGCTTCATCTTGCTTATAACAGGAGGAAACTGCCAGAGAATATCGCAATTTTTCATTTCAAATTACTAATCTTATTTAATTCCAAATACACCGTACCAAGATAAACCCCGTTTAACTGTACTGCATAAAACTGGTAATGTTGCAGAAAGAAAAGTTTAAAAAAGCATACAAAACTCAAACAAATAATGGAACTGCAAATTCTTGACATGTAATGAAGAAGTTATCATTTTTCTCCTCCCTCTCTCCCCACTGCCCTTTTCTTCCACACCACTCTCTCTCTCTCTCTCTCTCTCTCCCTCTCTCCCTCTCTCTCTCTCTCTCTCTCTCTCTCTCTCAATACATATCCCATTTGTTACGAGTTTCTTCTATATTTTCTGTGTCCAGTCGAGATATTCGGTGAGCCTCAAACCATTTTAGCTCTTTTCTTGGGTCCAACACAAGCCAATCAAGTGGGTGGGGATCGCAAAATCTTGACATGTGATAGAGAAAATCACTTTTCTTCTCCTGCCTCCCCCTGCTCCCCCTCCATTTCCTCCACATCCTCTTCCACCCCATCCTCTTCCACCCCGGCCCCTCTCTCCATTCTCCTCTCATTCCGATTTACGTTCTATTTGTCTGTGTCCAGTCGAGGTATACTGTGAGCCTTGTAGCTCTATTGGTTCCATTGCAAGCCAGTCAGTGGGTAACTGGAAGTGAATTTCCCATGGGCCTACTTAAAGCTCGAATACCTCCTTCTGGTACACCCCTCGACGTACACTGTGTGATAAACATATAGAAACAGTCATGATAGATTACCAAGAATATAAGATGTAACATCAGGGGAATTCACCAAAAGGTCAGCCGCTTTTTTTTTCTAAGATGTAGGGCGTCGAAGCTGACCTTATTTCTAATTGACATTAATAATTAAGCAATCCAATTTGGTAAGTAAGTAAATTACATGGATGAAAATGATTTAAATTAATTCACCTTGTAAATCCACCGGGGCGCCACTTTGTGTATAAAATGATACACATATACCCGCTTAAACTGTAATATATCTCGTAATTCTGTATCTATATTTATTTATTCAAATATTTTTCCTTTAAGTGATAGTAAACTAACAAAAAGGGAAACTTTTGGTCAATATCTGCGTTACCTTGCGCCACTCTTTTATGCATTATTCCAATCGATCGACATATATTTCGATCACCGCTGACGCCTCCAGTAATATTTCAGAAAAGGATCTTGCAAAAGCAACCGCAAACGCTTGGGAATATATCCAAGCATCCAAAAGAAAACTTCCGTACACACCTAGGAATAAAGGTGCAGTATTGCACCATTAGACTTGTCAACAAATGCAACACTGGGTGCACCTTTTTTGGATGCAATATTGCGTATTTTGGTGAAAAGTCTAACCACAACAGGTATTACTTTGCATTCCGCGGAGAGCTCAAAGGATTCGAACCCGCGCCTTTAATGATACGAGATCGCTTGTTTCTAGCTTATTTGATCGTGCCACGTTCCCATGCATGGCGACTTCAAACAGATATCAAACAGTAACCCCATAACAAAGCAAAACGTCCACTTGAGGCTGTCAAAAGGTACAATTTTGCACCCTTATCGGTAGTTTGCATCATTTATATACCTTTTCTTCAGCTAAATATGTACATCAGAAGGATACAAAATTGCAACTTTCGAGTTTTTCCGCAGATTGTACTTTTCTTGAAGGTTTGCACCTTATGTGTACCTGTTTTTCTTAGTGTGTGCACTGTATCAAGTTTATTTCAAATAAATCCCTCGACTTACAGCAATATTGTACATCGGGCCCCCATCGGTGACCCAGAATCTCTGGAGGGCTTTACCTTTTATCGACCAGATGTGTCACGTGATGTGATATGAAAGGCGCCATATTTTCTCGTAAGAAATAGAATGAATTTTCATTTTGTTCGTCCTATTTCAATTGTGCGTTCGTGTGTGTGTGTGTTGTGTGTGTGTGTGTGTGTGTGTGTGTGTGCGTGTATTTATGTGTAAACGTGTCTTTTCTCCCATCCTATAGTGTTTACCCTCTATGATTTGCTATTCATTCTCTTTATTTTCGATTGAAAACAAATATTTTTCTAATTATTGCAGGAAGTAAAGTTTTATAATTAATGTCATATGTATTCAGTCGGTCCTACGTTAGCACCTTCTAAATAATTCAGTGGTTCCTCAATATACACGAACAATTACAAAGTATAATCCATTGCTTTTCATCAGTCATCTTACTTATTGCAACTCGGGTGTTCCAAAAACAAAACAAAAAACAAGATACTTCGATTACCGGCTGTGATAACTCATTCTTTGTCGTTCGCCTGATGAATGTTATCCTGTGCCATTTCATCATTCCGGCAGAGCCACCTGCTTTCTCATCCGCAATGACTGCATTTCCTTGATTAGACTTCTTTTCATTGGTCATTAAAGGTTTTTATGAAGATTACCTTGACTCATGTTCGGAAATAAAAGGTTTTGATTTGAAACTAGATGTTTTATTCCGAGATTTGATATTGACTCGTTGTCGAATCCCCTCATGTTGGGAGATGAGCAATTCCACGCTAAATGAGCCCACATTTAGACAAAACTTTTAAAGTTCAAGCAAGATCTGCAAGAAAACGAGTGATGGAAGAGCATTTCAAACCTTGCAAAAGGAAGGGTAGAACAAAGATCTTCAATATCCACTGATTTTGTTGTTGAATCTCTGCCTTTTAATGAGGTCGGTAGCGGAAGGACATTATGGCGTCCTTCCGTTACCGACCTCATTAATATGAATATCTTAATACTGATTCAGAGATTCAACAACAAAAAAATTAATGGATATTGAAGATCTTTGTTCTAGCCTTCCTTTTGGAAGGTTTGAAATGCTCTTCCATCACTCGTTTTCTTGCAGATCTTGCTTGAACTGTAAAAGTTTTGTCTAAATGTCCTTCCGTTACCGTGGAATTGCCCAGATGTAGAACAACATTTGGCGTCGGCGCTTTTCTTTCATTGACCTAGATAGTTTGCCGTCTTCTTTACGAATCATGAATGTTGAATAGCCATCGGCGCCGTTTATTGAATCTCTCGGGTGAATGTTCAGAAAAGTTATTTCTATTACTTCCGAGTTCTTGTCGTGGCGCTGCATCAACAAGAACCCTTTATAAACCATTAGATTTCCCCACCATGTCCAATTGAAAATTCAGCAACATACCTCGCTCCCATTAATATTATGAATTTTATTAAAATGTACTGAACTCTGAACACTTCCGAAAACTCTCTGTAGACCTGTGTAAGAAGCCTCTCAGCAAATACCAAGATGGTACTTGATGAAGAAGGTCACTGTTGGCAAATCTCTCACCGCCCTTCATCATTTGCAAAGTGGTCCTCGAAATAATGTGTTGAAAAACAATTACTCCCTTGGCCTTGTTGGCCTTCGTATTGGGTGTATATAGAATGAACAGATCGTCACCACCTTGTTTGCCTACACTCAAGTCACACAAACGAAGTAAAATCAAGCCAGTAGCAGACGGAATGAAAGTTAGCATGACCTCAGATGACCAATTGTGTGTCGAAAATTGTTTGGTGTTTGCATTGTGACTGTGAGGGCAATTGGTATATTTGATGTGACCAAAGCACAGATATTTGCACTCCAACGTGTGACGCCATATTCGGCGCCATATATAGAAACGCAACTTGATGAACTGACCGCACATGTGTTTGGATACAAGTCGGTGAATTTGCTCACTCGTGCCGAATCATGGCTGGACGCTGACAAATCCTACAGATGCACCCCGATGCTCAATGTATGCGGGTCGGTGCTTCATTAAATCTAATTTGTGAAGATAATGTCAATGGTTTCATGGCGAGATTGCTTCCAGCTTGGTAGCTTTTTTCTGCGCTTTATTCCGCTTCCATGCCCCTGTTCATTGTGGTGTCCTGTCCCGTATTTCCGTGACCTAGCCCCGTATGACTTAATATTTGCTAAGGATTAGAAGAAGCAGTACTGAATAAGAATTGTTCTTTTAGGGTGTTACAAAAATACCCGTTGTATTAAAACACCATGCACACCTGTAATCAATGTTTATATGCAGAGCTCAAAAGTTCAATAGTTCAAAAACTGAAATGGCTACACTGGGAAAACAAAAGTTATCAGACATTTTACTCTCCATTTTTGGATAAGCCGTTTCATCAGTTCTCTTTATTCATTCATGATTATTATTATTATCAATATCATCATCATCATCATCATCATTACTGATATCACGCTCAGCAAGAAAAGTGTTTTGGGAGTGCAAAACTTTGAAAGGTACATTAATGTACCATTAAACAGCCTCAAGTGGGGCGCCACGCCCTTATCAGCCCCATTAAAACGCAATTGTTCATTGTAATCTAATGTTGTAACTGATGACGTCAAACAATGTTTTACCATTCCCTTCATCCATCACCAATCCTGCTAGAAATAAAGGTACATGACTGTGCCCGATAGAAGGGGAAGGACGTGACAGCAATAAAATGTTACTACCTTTCGAGACATTTTAGGTTATTCTTGGATACGACGTTTTCATTCTCATGCATTCCAACATTTTATCATTAAGTATTCAAAATATGCGTTCCCCCGTTATATTGAAACATCTCCCTTTTTCCATCTTTCTCATTGGCCAAACGACATTTTGTGGATTATCTTTTAATTACATTTTGTTTTAGTTTTGACTGATTTGTTTTATTTATGCGTTACTTTTATATCACAAAATATGAAATGAACAACAAGTTTGAGGAAACAGTCAAACCTGTCCATAAAGGCCATCGGAGAATAACAGAATGTGTGGTCTTTAAAAGCAGGTGACCTTGATAAAGAGTCAAGAAAGGTGTTTTTGCATGATGTGTGGTCGCTAACGCATGTGCATGCATGGTTAAACTTTGTCTACGAGCCTCTATACAGTCCTTGGATTCACTTTTCTGAAGATTTTGATAAACACCCCTTTCTTTCAATTTCACAGATTACTCAACTTTCTCAAGAATTATGCAAATAACGTTGTATTGGACAGCGACGAAAACGACGTAACCTTTGACACGACCAATCTTCGGTACAAGGTTCAAAAGGTTGACTCGAGTATGTTCAGAGAGTTCGAGAGTACTACTTATACGGTTCAATTCGGCAACACTTCAGACGAGGTACTAATTCATATTTGTTAGAAAATAGCAACAAATTTCACCCGTTATTAGATAAAGGCATGATTTAAATGTACCAATTTAACTGGGTAAAGAAGATTTTCATGATAGAGGAGAGGAGCTCAGTCATTGGTTTCTCATTATTCCATATTCTGATTTTGGGGGATTCAATGAGATCCGATTTTCAATGCATTTACCTTTTTTACCCGTCTTCTCATTTCAAAATGAAATTTTTCGGCTTCCAAAGGAACTGTCTTTATTTACTTTAGTTTAAGGACAGTATGAAGGTGCACTAAGTACTGTACTTCTATAAATGATGATATCAGTATGTGTATATGGACACATATTAAGTATTGTAGTTACAGACACACATATTCACAAAGCACCGATAAGGCTGACAAACTTCTGATTAATTTAGATTCTGGCTTCACTGAACAGTGCCATCCGACAGAACGGAGGAATTAATTATCGTCAATACGTGTAAATAGAGTTTATACATACAATATTCCCTCACGGAATGAAATTACTTTCCCAACACCTCGTTAGACATAACCCGTCATCCGTAGCCAACCATGCACAAATTGAAAAGGCCGAAACATCCTAATTAATCGGTGGCTGAATTAGAAGTGTTTTCCCTTTAATCAAAGCATTGTAGCGTGTGGTGCTGCATGAGATATTAAGAGTGAATGATGAGTTTTTAATTTGATAAAATAATTATGTTTACTCTTCTTGAATACCAGAATGTTTGCATCAAACACTCTTCTTCTTTTTTCGTAAAAAAAGAGAAACACGTTCTAAGATTAGTTTCCATCAATACTTCTTATTTCTTATCAAATCCAATTAATTCATGACACCACTGTAATTTCTTTCAGTCACGTGGGATGTCTATCTACCTCCCACATTCGATTATCTCAAAGGATGCTTTCGCTGCTTCCCATGGTCTACGTATGCGCTTCACAGCTCTGAAGAACAGCAAAGTGTTCATAAACAATGACACTGAACAGCATGCTCTGATCAATACTGACAACCAGTTTATCATTTCGGCCGAATTAGCAGGGTATCGGGTCAGCGATTTAGATGTGCCCATCGAATACAGCGTCCCAACACCACAGGTAAGCTGATATGTAATGCATATGACAAATAAGCACACCCATGCAATCCCTAATGCAATCGTACACACAAATAATATACATAAATCAATCACGCACACACATACATACACTCGCACATACACACACCCACATACCCAATCACACACTGCCCCACACGCAACACACGCAAGCACGCTCTTACACACAAATATTCATGCGCATACACACCCACTCACTCTCATATATACACACACACTTCCACATACACTCACTCACGCACATACACTCTCATTCGCCCAAATACACACTCATTCACCCACATACACACTCTTCGCGCACATACACATTACAAGTACAGGCGCGATGAAAATAATCTAAACCCGCATAATAGCATACACAAAACATGCATAGAACTCTCACACACTCGTACGCACAGACACTATACATACGCACACCTTTCTACACATTCACGCAAACACATAAAAATTGACTTCTTTTTTTATTTCTTGTCATCTTTTGTGATGCATAATTACTTTTCTACTTTACCCAAAATCATATAATGCATATTACCAAGTTCACATCTACTGTAGATCGCGAATTAAAAATATTGGATTTAAATTGCAAGTGATATTTAATGTGCAGAATAAGTTCAAATGTCATAACTCGGCAGAAAAAAAGAGCAGTATCCTCCAATCAGCCAACGGGATGTACGAATACAATTTTCATTTAACAATGCACACCTCACCAAATTTATGCCAACTGGTACTCAGATAAGGACATAATCGAATTAGCATAATATTCTTCGTTACATCTGCGTTTCATTATTTGGAGTCACATTACCTCTTTTACTTGTTATCTCTACCAAATTAAAGAATAGAAATGAGCTTTGTATGAAAATTAATAGGCGTAATGTTTTCACATCTACGTAAGATATCATTATGTTTGCACCCAATCTTTTATTACAATTTATCCTTTTTTATTCGCTGTACAAAGAATAAGCATCAATATCACACAAGATGGATTATTGTCCATTTTCATGTATCATCAGAATGTTTTTAATTTGCCGTGATATTTCAACGATATAATGTATTATCATTCGTGGCTTATTATTCACTTCCCACATTTTCTGTGTAAGATTCTTCATTCTATACATAATATGCTATGATACTTAGATGAGTTCATTATCTAATCTAATAGAATGATATTAGATACTTTAAATACAAATGACATTACTGGTTAGAATTCTAGGTTAAGTTAAAATATAGCCCAAATTCACTGATTTATCTGTGTTTGTTTTATTACCATACATCAGCACAATAAAACATATTGATTATTCAAAATAGTGGTTTGGTGATTTCAGCGGTTTGTACTAACATGATACGACTGTTCTTCCAAAGAATCGTTAGATATGTTGATTATGATATAAGAAACTATGTAGGCTAAATTGAAATTAATGTAATATACAAAACTTGTTGAAAACATTTTCCAAATGGTGCAATTATGCATGAAGACTGGCTTTCATAATTTAGTTTGAAGAGCCTCCCTTTTTGTTCTAATGGGTCCTCTCGTATCATAAATTCATATACACTCGAGTTCTTCGTCTGTTGATCTTCGATTTGAAATTCTTGACTTCATCCTAAAAACCAACAATCCTCTGCCTCAGCTTCCTGAAAGGGTGACACTTACACAACGAGAGAGAGAGAGAGAGAGAGAGAGAGAGAGAAAAGGCGGGAAAACAGAAGCGGAACAAGTTTTCTTGAGCGCGAAGTCTACCGCAGCGATGGAATTGTTTGAATATTTTGGCGCTAAAACCTGGCGCGGTGTTTGCTGATGATGTTTATTTAGTTTAGGCTTGCCATCTTCTGTATACCAGGCACTCAGAGTGTGGATTCGTCTTTCTTCACATGTTTGAATGGTCAAAGAATGTGAAGACATCCAGTCCTGTCTTTAGATTTGTCTTTGGCAGACTATCGGAGTGTTTGATGATGACAGGGTGAATTCTAATGAATTTAGCGATAATGGACGTGCCTACAATGATAAACAAATGTTACTTTAGAATTATTTTCTTATTTAAATGTCATCAGATGTCAGATAAATTCTTCTCAATACTTATATAATGATTAGATTGTTAGTTACAGTAATTGAATCGTAATAAAGTACTAAGCAAAAACGTTCACTTTTACATATCATGACTATTGATATCAATCATAGATTCCTCACGATTCGCAATTATTTTACAGAAAATAGCTAAAATTTCGAAGCAATTCCCACCCAATTCCCAATCTGCAACGTTTAGGTATAATTTAGTATACAAAAAAAAACATGTATACACAATTCATCTTTTGCCATGTCCGCTGGCGGTCCATTCCTCTGGCACTCCGTATGAATAACGGTTAGATGGCGTTTTCAAACTAAATAAGCCATACTACGTGCGAAGTATTCTAATTTTGTACATATTTATTATCTATTCATGTAAAGTAACTTGTGAATACTTCAGATCGTTTCAAATCGATTTCTCTATCCTGACCTATTTCTTTAAGCTAGCTGTATTCACGGTGAAGTTCTAGTGTCTGGAGGCATGTCCAAAGGGCTTCCTATAGGTCAACTCTCAGCCATACATGCAGAAGCATCTGCTCATCTGAACTATCTTGTTAATGCCAAGGACGGTGAATTAAAAAAATGACACTTCTAAAATAGCACTGATTGATCGAGTAACGTTTAGACAATTATTTTAAAGCCTCGCCTAAAGTAATGAAAATAAACGTGTCAAAGTTTCATATCCTCTTTAGCAATTAAGTCGATGTTGCATCAATAAAAGGCTTAAAGGTTTTTATAAAATTCTATATCATTGAAAATATTGGCTTGTTTTCCCGAATTCTATACGACATTCTGCATTGGTTTAAGGTTTGAGGATCTTACATTTCCCCTCTCATTAATTTTTCATAGCCTAAAATGGGACATTTGAGCAAATACTTGCTGAGTGTTTGTATCAATCAATTTCGAAACACTCTCGTTACACACGAGGAATGGCTGTTGAACGACAAATAAATCTGTTTGTTTTCGCCAATGCTCATCGATGCTGTGCAGCGTAATCTCGCTCTTAAAATGAATTAATGATGTCATTTATGAGTATATAAATCCCTGATTGATGATGATTATTCGATCTCTTCGGCCTTGAATGTGACCATCTGAATGTATTTATTGCCTTCACGCACCTGATATTGATGTCGGATGTTGTTGAATACAGGTTGCCGATGAGAAATGGACCATTTAAGAGCAGTAATGGTTGCCAACCATTTCATGCCAGTCTACGCTGCGCAATTGCTTTCCTTTTTGGTAATTTCTTTTCCCCTTTCTTCTTTCATCATCATGTCTCTCATCCTCATGTCTCTCATCCTCTTTCTCTCTCTTATTATACTTATATTCTATCTCTGCCCCTCTCTCCCTCTCTCTCTCTCTCTCTTCCCATACCTCGTTTCTTTTCTCTTTATAAATCACTCAATCTGCCCCCCCCCTCTCTCTCACTCTCTTCATGATTGTCTATCTCTCCCTCAATTCAAACTCTTTCCATCGTCCCACCTTCCATTTTCTCCGATGACACTCTCGTCATATCTCTCTCTCTCTCTCTCTCTCTCTCTCTCTCTCTCTCTCTCTCTCTCTCTTTCACTTTATTCTTTGAAATCTAAATCTCCACCCACCAAAATGCCGATATATCACTCCTAGTGGGATTGCCGAAAATTTGTGTAAATACCACAGCTTTTAGCGTTATTTGGTGACGTCACCATAACCCATATTTCTTCTGTCTATTGACAGGTGCCACATACAAACTTTTTTTCATTATATGACTCTATACTCCATGACATCACAATAAAATTTCCAAGCATGGGCGGATCCAGGGGGGGGGGGCAGCAGACGATGCACCCATAACGGCGGTGCGTGGGCTGAGGGCCGCGGCTCCTTCACAGTTCACGATGTGGCAGTGTTTCACCTTGATAAGAAAGACGACATAACGCAGGACTGGTACCGGTTCTTGTGCTGAATAATCGGGAATCTTTCACATATTACACTCGTTAACGTACTCCAGTCTTTCTTAAAATCGTGTGTAATTTAAGAACGACTTGGTGAAACACCGCCCAGGGTCCTGAATACACCGTTGCGTTTGGAATGAAATACCGAAGCTAAATCTTCCGATCTCCCAAAAGCTTGCTTTGATGTATACATAAACAAGATCTGAAGTATACCACTTATCTAATTGATTGCCGTAAAATGTATGTACAAGATATCATAAAAGGAGCGTACGTGTATATGCAAGCGTTAACATGTTAATATGAAGTTTTATTTGGTGTACAAATTAAAGATTATTCCTATTTTTTCCTCTTCAAGAATTTTGCGCGAGTTCTAGTTTAATTTGTATTAATTCTGGGAAAATCTTGATGCAAGAAAGTCATTATCAAATTCAACTGTGTTGTAGTTGATTGGATTTTTATTGAGACAATGGGATGTATATTATTTGATTATTTTCCCACTGTTTACAATCATTTTGCAATGTACCTCAATTGTATTGGAACACGTCTTATCTTGTTGATTCCTTTCCTAGAATTCTTGAAATTAAATGGCATGACTAATTCATACAGGATATGCAAGATTATTTATAAATCTATTTGGATTTGTTTCAAAGATGGTCGTTATTCAAGATCAGCCAGCCGGTAATCAATTCTAAAAACATAATAAATCTATCAATATTATTTTTCTAATCATTTTCAGTAGTCGTTAACAGTCTTTACATTTAAGAAATTGATTAATATATATCATAAATTCAAACAAATACCTTTATCATTTCACTGTAAAATACTCGTGAAGTATTGATCAGTTATTCAAATTATTACTGTTGTTGTGTTTTTCATATAAAAAGAAATAACAAATGAAAATACAAACACGAAACAAATATACAAATATTAATAGCTAATATGAAATACCCGTTCATCTAAGATGTATAGCGGTGCAGAAATGAATTGAGAAAGATTTACGTGAAGGTCGATACGCTGACCCTGTCGGATTATGACGTCATAGATGGAGCTAATCAACTGAAGTAATGTGATTTATATAATTGTTGAACAAAGCTGATGATAGAGATCATTTCCTCAAATATCCCCGTACCCTTTTGATCCCATTATAAACAAATAATATGAGGATTTGAATATATTGCAATGGATTGTCTTTGTCATTGTTAATATCATTCGTCGTATAATAGAAGGATGAGAAAGAGATGCTTATTGTAAATAAATTACAAATCATATTTCTATTGTTTATATCTTAGTTATATGATTATAACACTCTAAGAAAATTTGGGCAAAATTTACCAAACGCTGGGAATTATAATTTTCACACATCTGTTTGTTGAAATATTTCCAACTTTTTATGGCAAAATTGCAAAATTTGAAAATAAGTTGGACATATTTTCCTGAACTATCGGTTAGAAGATGCCCAATTATGATTAAGATGCAAGAATCTACAAATATATAATTATCATGATCATCATCTTATCTCCTCCTTCTCCTCCTCCATCATTATTATCATCGTAGTCATCATCATCTTCCTCTTTCTTTTACCTCTTTGTCCGGCTTTTCAGCAATAAATCCTCTCCAACCTCGTCATTTTCTTCGTCATCGTTTCCATTCTCAACTTGGCGCATTGTAACATTGATTGAATTTTAGTTTTTGTTCTCTTCCATAACATACAGGATGGAAATAATTACACCTGCGTTTACTGGAACACGGATGGTGAGTGTTACCATAGTTTTTGTTCGTTTGCTGCCATAAAACGTCTTTTATTTAGATGAAAATCTATAGAATTACGATAAAATGGTCAATTCCATCTGCACGATTTAATTGGTCAACATCTTAGTCATTAAAAGTGCAAACATCATTTTTTGTATTTTGGGCTCATTTTAGTGATCCTTTAACATTGTAATGATTATTTGAATTTATTTATCAAACTTCATTCACAGAAAAAACACAATTTTTGGGGGGAAAAAAATTAATGACATTTTATTCATATATAGATGCAATTACATGCAGAACCATAGATAAATAATTATCAAAGGAAAATAAATACAATTGTATGAACCAAATTATACAAGGAAGTTACAAATTCGCAAGCGCATGTACCAACCTCGAATGAATTTGTATCTGTCCCTAAACTCGATTTACTGGGAATGCCACGAATTCACAGTTTCACAACTTTAAAGCTCCATAAGATACTTTTAAAGTATTGCAGAATATAATAAATATTTTCATTTGATGATGCTCTACTAATGACATATATTTATTATACCGCACTTTTTTCCATTGCGTTATTATATATCCAGAGGCTAGATGCAAATGTCAAATGATGAAATAGTATATTCGTATAAGTAAGATTGGCATGTTGAATGACAAAAATTGGTGACATTAAATGGAGAAATGGGCCTTCTTTTGTAAGTGATTCCGCGTCCTCTGGGCTAAACGTATTCAATTTAGATGATTAGCTATACCTGTTTTTAAGATTTCCCCAAACCGCATGAGTAGTTTTGGTAAATAGGGAGTGTCATTCTATATTAATGATGAAATGTATTTTCATAGTCAAAGAGATATTATTTACGGGTTATGATTTGATGGATGTGCGATAGTTTCAATGGAAATAAGATTCCCTTTTTACTGATTTGTAATGTATCGCATAATGCATTCTAGCCAACAAATCGACGCCCTATAGGCACCTTTGCAAATTTAAAACACTCTTTAATAATGGATAAATATTGGTTTGTGTCTTGATTCCGCGAATACACAAATACCCTACCGATTTGGGCGATCAATAAATACTGATTTTGGAAACAAAATATGCTGTCAACACACATTTAGAACGTAAAGTAAAACTTCTTCTCAAATATTGAAGAAATGACCCAAAGTCTGGAATAAATTTGCTTAAAGGTGGTTGGATACAACACTATTTGGGAGAAAATTATAAGATAGAAAGATTGCGAAAAACTGCAATAACTGGGAAAATTCATCTTGAATGTCCTTTTAATGTCAATAATTATATTTAAAATAGATCACGGAATTACAAGACAGTATTATAATACCAATAGCGTATAAGACCTACAGATGGTCAGCACCTTTGTAATACACTTTTCTCTCATGTTGCTGTGCGTACTCCCCATGTAATCTGAAGGGGAACCCACCCCTGGTATTTTTGTGCTCTTATTGAATAAAGAAAAAGGGGCGAACGAATTGTAAAAATGTGAGCAAAATTGGATAATCTGTCACAATATGGGTTTTCAAAATTCCAATGATAACATGACTCCTATACCACTAATGGGGATCCTTAAAGTCAGCAACTTTAACGGAATGTTTGACGTTATGTCGGACATTACCCAATCCGTTTTAATATACAATAAAAAAAAAACACGTATAAATGTCAAATTTGGAATTAAAGTTCAACATAATATTTTCCAAAATGCATTTAGAATTGATAAAGGAATAACAAATATTTACATTTATCCACTGAGAGCACGATAACTTCAGGGGTGGGTTCCCCTTTAAGCTTGACCGCGATGCCACGCTGTGCAATAAATATGTAGACGATTTGAAAGGTATTGCTCCCAGTGTGGTATGAATTTGTATCTTGCACGTGGTCCACAGTGTTATGTGTGCTCCTATGATACACAAACACTATGAGCAGAAGGGACAAAGAGTTTGGACAAAGTAAACAACTACCTCTGAAGCATTCAAAATAACTAGATGTCCTTGAAAGACATTACATTCCCTCTTATTTTATGGGAAATGTCGAACAGGTGTCGCACCTGTCCAGTGATTAAACAAGGAAGTTTCTTTTGTGATCATGGAGCTACTGTGAACGCTTGAATGAGGTTGTTTACTTTGCCCAATTCATTTGCGCCTTTTGCTCACAGCTATAGTCTTCTAACATATATCGGGAAAAAACATAGTGTACCATAATGATTTGGGAGCTCAGCCCCTCCCCCCTCCCCCCCCCCCCTTAAAACCCCTTTTTTAGTATACGGAAATATTTACAATGATTTAGGAACTTTCATGAGATACACCATCAAATATACCTCCATTTGTTCTAAAAAAACACGTTTTAGAAGGGGAAGAAAGAAAAAGAAAAGAAAGGAAATTAAAACAACTCAGGTACGGATGTTAAGAAACACCTGCGTCTGTAACCCCACTCCTATTGCGAAATATCTGAAACGTTTTTACGATTATTGTCTCCCGTCAGAAGTGGGGGGGGGGGGGGCATTTTGATAACAGCCCAATCACTGGTTCCATTTTCAGATGGGAGGTGGGTGTGGTGTAAGGGGATTACTGCAGGTTTTAATATGATAAAGGCTAGATATTGGATTAATCGGGCACTTATGTTGGCTCCATGGGTGATCAATATTAGGAGATCTTATACGTCGTCTTTACGTTCATAGTTTTCACATATAACATGGATTCAATTTTTGAAGATTAATGTTACTTGTAGGTATGACATAAAAACTATAGTTTTCATGAAGATGTGTAAAATGGGAAATCGGATAAACATTTAGCATTAGTATTGAAAGCAACAATGACGTCAATGTTCATTCAACCCAATATTGTGAGCCTTTTTCTCATTGAAATTATATGATATTTAATATAATGTATTATGTCCTACCCAAACTTCGACCTTGGCTGAAAAATTACAGCAACTCTTCTATCACAACCTAATGTGAACCTTCTCTTGTGATTCTTAAAAACCATTGTTATTATGATTTATCTATATGAAATTATTTTATAGAGAAACGATGGTCGCATCATGGAATAAAAGATCTTTCTTCTGATTCCAACACAACCTATTGTTCATCTAATCATCTCACGTACTTTGCTGTAATATTGGTAAGTTCTCTTCATTGTTTCTTGTTTCTCAATTTCCTCTCATTATTTGTTATTCATCCGTGTTCAGCGTTATGAATTTCATATTTTTGTAGAATTTGTAGAACATTGTTATTGTAATAAAAATTATGAAACATGCATTTTTTTTCTAGACTCTCCTTGACCAAAGATGACGTTACGTTATCGCGAGTNAAAGGTGTACATGTGAACAAAATCGTAAAAAACAGCATGTGGGGATAGCTCGAAAACTTGACCTGATGGGACAAAACCGATGTGATTTTTGGATTCAGCGCATCAGATTCACCCTAAATCAGCTAAAAAAATCGCAGACAACTTTCAAAAAGTAAAATTTTGTTGACCAGTGTTATCATTACAAGTACACGGTTTCATGAAAACCGACGGGAGTATACAGTTAAAATCATATGGTGGATTTTTAGGAATCATAATTAGTGTTTCATTTGACAACGTTTTACTCATCAATATCATGTTAGCATAGACGAGGTTAAAATGTTGCGTGTTGCGGATATTGAATATCATCTGATTTTCATTTACCTGGGTTAAATCTCCTCTGAATAAAAGGAACTGCCCTTGATTCATCATATATCCTGGGCAACAATCCCAACATGATTAGGGCGGAACATTTCTCATTATTATTTAATCACTGTCCTTTTGTATGACAATATTGGCTAGGTCTATTTAAGTACTTTAGCCAATGAAATGTGCTATTTTTAATTTTGTCGCTTATCAATCATTTTCCTCAAAAACTGGAATAAGGGGTGGAAATTCTGCTCCGGTAAACAGAATTGTTTTAATTTTAATTTGTATCCAGTTGTGAACTAGTTTACGCACTAAATGAAATACTGGTTTAGAGGAATGCCGAGGTTTGCCCTCATACCCTTTTTGTACGTCATCATTTTTTCATCCATCAGGTGGTTATTTCTATAATCCTTTCCGCTGGGCATGCTGAATTACCTTTATTTTTAATCACGTTTCGACTCTTTTAATCTGCAGTTTCTATGAAAATACAGAATATAATTAGGACGGTCAAAATTACCTCTCACAAATCTATCATCAAACATCAAATCTGTGTTTGCATTTAAGATTGCGATTGAAAAATCCACGGTGGCTTATGCATATCAATAATTTTAAGACCCCTTCATCTCATGTAGGAATCTACATTGCGAGATACTACTAGTTGATAGCATATCTGATCGGTACAGATTAATTTCTATAAAGGGTATATTAAAAGATGACAGGATTTATATGAATTTTCTCGTAATCGCTCCCATCAGAGGAATAAGTTCTTCAGATGTCCTGATGATAATGATAAATTTAGAATTGGCAGGGGTTCTTTTGCCATATTTGGATTGGAGTAATCTTATCTTGAGGGGTAGTTTTATTGGAATCTCAGTTTACCTGGGAAGGCTTTGAATCACATCGGTTCCTTAGATACAGCTTAGCTGGGCGTATAGATTTCATGTAAATCACTCCGGACTATCGAGAAGGGACTTGAAAATGTCAACCCGAGCAGGGGAGAACAAACATCTCTGTTTTATAACGGGGGTTGCTTAAAGGTCGACTCTTACATTAAGCCGAGTTAGGAAAACACAAGGGATAATTAGACTCATCTAAAATTAATCAGTTTTCGTCAAGTATAGATTGTCGAGATGCAGCTGAGAACACGTGCATTCCTTTGCTCATGTTGAAATAATAATAATAATTAAAATAATAATGAACGGCTTTTATATAGCGTTTATCAACTCTTTATGAAGAATTCTCTAAGCGCACTACAATTGCAGCATTATTACCCTGGCTTTAGCCCGGCAGCCTCTTCATTAGCGCACTTGGCTTTTCAAGGATTACATATTCCTACCAGGTACCCATTCACCTCACCTTGGTTGAGTGCAGCACAACATGGATGAATTTCTTGCTGAAGGAAATTAAAGCCATGGGTGGGACTCGAACCTACGACCCTCTGGTTGAAAGGCGAGAGTCATGACCACTACACCACGGCGCCTCCAAATAGTGAATGATATGATTGCATCATGATTACATGTGTATGTTAAATATAAATATCCTGCTGCGATCTAGGAAAGGGATATTTTAGATGGGATATGGTAAATATGAAATAATATTAATAAATCATAAATCAATTTGCAACGACCGTTAACTGCTCGATCTATGCAGCCGAGGGACATACATTATCAAATGTGTGCAACAATATTGGTACCAAGAGTTATCAGTTTTCCACTTAGCTAAAAAATGATTCATACTCTGTACGTATCGGGTATTGATATTGTGGAGGTTTCCACCATTATTCCTTAAGTGTATATTTGTTTTCTATTGCACATCTACGCTATTAGAATATACTTTACAAAATGATCTTGCGTATACATTCGAGGAGAAGGACACGACTGCAAATTTACTTGATATAAATCAATCGATCAAAGCAGAATATTTGATATTTGAAGGAAGTAGTGCTATGATGTAGGCATCACTATTGATCATTTTCTTTTCATTTCGTGAAATCAGGACACTGGATATTCTGAGCCGATCCCTGAGGAGCATCGTCTCCCTCTCCACATCATCTCACATCTCGGCACTGCTTGCTCTGTCTTCGGTCTGGTCATCACCATCATCACTTACTCCATCTTTAAGTAAGTTTGCATATCCACCTATCAACCGAGAGTACACAATTAAATTAAATAGTGGATTTTGATAAATCAAAATTACATTCTAATTTGACAACGTTTTACTCATTAATATCATGTTAGCATAAACGAGGTTAAAATGATGCGTGTTATAGATATTGAATATCATCTGATTTTTATTAATCTGAGTTAAATCTGAGCCGATCCCTAAGGAGCATCCTCTCCCTCTCCACATCATCTCCCATCTCGGCACTGCTTGCTCTGTCTTCGGTCTGGTCATCACAATCATCACTTACTCCATCTTTAAGTAAGTTTGCATATCCACCTATACGGTGCCCTTAGAGAGTCTTGAGGGGTACAGCAAACTTGATCACCGTACCCCCGGGACACCCCTCCTTGTACATTACACCATCGAGATTGACAGGTTTAAGGCCCCGTCACACCAAACACAGCGCTGCATTGCGGATCAGTATGTCCACTCTCTGTGATTGGTCAACTGTTGAACATTCTTTGCGCGGAGTAGCGTAATGACCAATAACAGGGAAGATATTGTGTTAATGGCGTGCCGTGATGCCATGCCGTGTTTGGGGTGATGATGATTAGAGCCTTTTGTTTCATTCTTTTTAATATATCTAACAGTCTGGTTATGTTTTATTTGGGGATTTGGTCTTTATTACCTTTATTTGACATCATGAAATTACATTTCCTGAAAATACTTGTTTTTGCTGTGACATTACGTAATGTTCACATGCTTTGATTTGGCATCTGGTCATGAAGAATACTCTCTAAATTTACGAGTGAAAGTGATCATTCTGGAAATGTAAAATCCTATAAAGATTGAAATTCAAGTGAATTTTACTAGTTGAAACACGATGTAAACTATTTCCGTATAATAAAGTGGGTCATGAACGATAAATCCATATTCCGTGTATTCAACTGTGCGGACACAACGATCACAAGCCGCTCCGATTTAAATAGCATTTCAAAGGAGCATTGAATTGACGTTCGACTTAAATTATACGGGAACATTATCGTGTTGATAGTACATCCCTAACCCAAACACCCTTTTTAACCTGTTTTAGATGATGAAATATGAACTAGATTGAAATTTCTTTCAGCATTATGTGTTCATATCTACCGAAGATGTAACCTGCTGATATGCACTCTTAAAACGTTGGCCAAAAGTTTGCCCCAAAATTGGGCAATATCCTTTCCAAAAGCCATTTCTTGAATTATGCCCAACATAATTATGGTAAAATTACAAAGTTTCACCATAAGTTGGACATTTTAACCAGTAGTTGAATGGACAATACAGATCAGTGTCTTTTGGCCCAACATTTTTGGAGGGTTTCTAACCAATTCAAGGAAATATTTACTTAATTTTTTTAAACATTTACAATTGAAATACGATTCTGCTTTAGTTTTCCTCAATTAATGGGTAGATTTATTCAAGATCAATGCGGTGAATTTGTGTCAATGAATGAGTGAGAATAAAGTGGGGGAACAAACCAATAGGTAAACTGCGCAGAAAGTATTCACACCTCATTTCCCATAACATTAATCCACAAAGTGATAATATACCCCTTTTTATGATACGCGAGTATTAGATGTGCTCGCTCCTGTACTTTACCGGACCGGCTGTATCCCAATTTTTAGTAAAAAGGAAAAAGTGCAAAAAATGTGTTTAAATGTTTCTGCTCATTACGTTTTGCGGAAACCCTTTTGTAAAAAATATGCACTACTTTCATTAAATGTTAAGTGTTAAGTGATAAGTGTTGAATATCAAGTGTTTTTTATGCACCGTCTTCTCTTTCCTTTGAATTTTCGACCAAGAGTTTCGAGTAAAACCAAAGAACTGCCATAAATCAAATGGCGGCAAGCATACCCATGAGCTATCTTTTACACGTGAGGTTTGTGCGGTTACGAACTAGGGGTACTGCAGGAAGACAGAACATTAATTTCGTTTTAATGCCAAAGTAGTATATCAAGTTCATTTGGCTGTGTTTGGTGAAGCTGAAATGATAAGCAAGCCAGTCTAAGATTTCATTATCATGATTATGGAAGATGAAAAATAATGTGTTTGTAGGATCCTGAGACTTGTATTACTTTTTATTAATCTATTTGTTTATTTACTTATTTGTTTTATTGCACATGATAGTTACTTCAGTGGTTTAAAAACATTTTGTACATGATCCCTTGCCATAATTTAACATAAGGCACATTANTGGGGAATTTGTTCTGTCTTGTATTATGGTAAAATTTCGGATACCGGGAAATGAAGGGAGACAATACGCGAATTAAATGCACCGCTTAAAACGCTCATATTGATAATAATAGATTATATTGGTCAAATAAACTGTAGGTGTGAGTGACCGCTCATGAAAACAACAACACGTGAACCCGCCATGAGTTGTTTTTCTTGTAGAAACATCTGCCAAAAGAAGCACGTATACAACCCCAGGCAGTTAATTCCTTCATAATATATCACGCCTCATGGACCCCGTTACACAAAAAAAAAATGCAATGACAACTTTTTAATTAACAGTAAGTACAATGGAATCCCTAACAGTGATTGGCTGCTGTGCGCTGTTGTCATGGCAATCAACCTAAATGACAATTCAAAGATGTCGCGAACGGTGAGTTTTCCCGAATTTGCCCCAGGAGTTTTATAAGGAGAAATATGAATGCGAATTAGCTAATGCCTGGGACGGAAAGCTGTAATTTGAGGTCCATTGTTTAGAAAGAAAAGCATAACTATTAGAAGTCATCAGCATGGTTGGTCATTAGCAAATGGGAATGATGGGCGAACGTTCTTGGAAACCTCTCGATGGCAAGGTTGCAGTAATTCTGCGATTTAGATATGACGTCATTTTAAGCTCTCTCTGACATGCCGAATAGAAAAAGTAATCGACCCATGTTGTGAAGTTGTTGCTGGTTACGTGTTGCTTTTTCATTTCACCAATATCCCCAAACACTATTTAACGATTCAAACATGATCACCAATATCTTCGGCATATTTATAATGCCTTTATCGGCTTTCTAAAAATAAGAAATAAACAACCATTTTGATAGTTTATAATGTAAGCTAACTTTAAAAACTGAAACGAATCATTGCTCTTCGGTAAAATGCTTAAAAGGGTGCAGTTAAAACTTGGATGATTATGCACATGTGTCGGGCTTGGAATGGGGTAATTTTTTGACGTCATAAAATTCAGAATTATCGAAATCAAAGCATTCTCTTAGTTCCTACCGAAGAAATAAACTCAGAATTTTATTTAGATTACACGAGTTGTGTTTTCGCGACAGATTCCATTAGCACTGATGAAAATGTCCAACAATAACGTTGATTAATCTCCAGGAAAGTGCTAAAGAGGTCGAGGTTATCATTTCCCTTTATCATAGATATTAGTGTTGGTCTGGAAATTAGACTGAAATAGTTTTATGATTTTATACTAATGCCTCTCCAGACAGATGAACAGGAAGATCTGTTTGAGTTCGTGTACAATGTATCGAGCTTATACAATTACTCAAAGCAACTGCAAACTCTAATAAGTACAATATTGTCATGATTGTATACACTTTTGATGTAAACGCTCAGCAAAAAGGTATTAGTATATATAGACGGTGAAAACTAGTAATTAAAAAAAAGTTGAACATTGTTCCTTCTGACAGCCGGAAATTGTGCTTTTTGATGGAGTCATTGTTTAATAACTTTTTTGACATCGTTTATGCATGATGGGAGCGTGTCACGATCGCATATAGGCCATCAAGTAATTTCATATCCTCAAAGCCGTGGGTTTGAATCCTCTGAGCGCCTCGCATAATTAAAAATCATATTTTCACCAAAAGTTCCAATATTGCTTTCAATTTTTTACCCCTTCATTCCTATGTGTGCAGAAGAGAGACTATTTTAAGTGCAATCATCCAAATTATTGTCTCAGAATTAATGCTTCACACGAAAAGTTCCCCTCATAGTCATATCAATATTCTTTGCCTATATTGCTTCCGGACTGCTATTATACTTCGTTTGCAAAACCCTATATTGTTTCATTTAAGCCAAATATACATTTTTTTTGCCCACTAACTCCTTCCTTTAAAATTCTGTCTGAATAAAGAGAAACTGCATCTGCTACGATTCATCTTACGCAAACTGACCTTAGTCAAAAGGATGCCCTCTGTATACAAACGATATTTGATATTGAGCTGTCAATGGCTTCTTCAATGGAATACATTTTGTATAATCAGTGAATGATACGTCAGACCAATTATAAAGAGGGGATTTTTGTTGAGAACGCATTATTACGTTTTAATCAGTCTAGTCTGAAGAAAAAAAATTATACCAGCATTGTACCCTATAATGCAATCATTTGTGTTGAAATCCTTGACTGGAGGTTTTCTTAGAAAAGACAACAGACTCTTTTAAAAATAAGAAGAAATATTTTGTTATGCATCCCCATTTACGGTTTCCCTTTCAAAATTGGAGCAGCGTCGTGTGTAAAATCAGTGAGTGTAATAATTATAAGCTGATGGTTGAGATATGTACGCAAAAAGTTAATTTATCTTATCACATATACATGTCAAGGGCATATTACTTACGAGAAACAAATTCAAGATTTATAGAACATCGGATAGGACTTTTTAATCCAATCAAAATATGATATCAGAATATTGTGATCAGTTGATAGTTTTCCACCATCAACTTTTAAGTTTTTAATTATCAAAAATGATAGATAATAAGGGAAAATTTCAATATTCATGGTGGAAAACTGTAATTTTCATAAGAGAGATTATTCAGGGAATAATTTCCCTGGTATCGCATCGCACTTTGCTATGCATTTTAGCAGGATTTCTGTACAAACTAAATTTTGTCTGACAACTTTTTCACTTAGAACTGTACAGTAAATTATTGAACATATTTACTAAATGTCTGAAACTGCTAATGAAACGTGAAAAGTAAAATCAATCCATGTTCTTTTAAGATAAAAGTAAATTAAAGTCTTGTATAAATTGGTAAGATTGATATTTTTTTTATTTGTTTTTATTTATTTAATTGCCACACATGGGGTGAAACACCCACCTCAGCCATAAGGCTGTTCTTCTGAGGGGTCCAAAAGGAAAGAAGGCACATAAGAGGATTTTTTTTTTGGCAGATTAAAAATGTATATTCCCGAAAGTATCTTAATTTTTTTCTTCTAAATATCAGGGGATTTTAGGAGACTGTAATCATCCGCCTTCAATGTTATATACTGCACTTATAAAACATTGGTTGACATGTTAGACTAAATTACATTTACAAGGAATTGAAGATTTAAGATTTAATTCTTTATTTGATTCAATTATGTAAAAAAAAAAAAAAACTATCGACATAAATAAACGGGGAAATATAGATTCTATATCTGACTCAATCATGCACCCCCCCCCCCCAAAAAAAAAAAAATCATCATGTAACTATCAACAATACAAATACAAAGTAGAATATGGTCATGGATTCGCAAATTTTTCGAGAAAATATTTGAAATATGTAACTTCGCAAATACAGGGGGGGGGGGGTAAAGACTNATAATGCAATCATTTGTGTTGAAATCCTTGACTGGAGGTTTTCTTAGAAAATGTATCAGACTCTGTTGAGAATAAGAAGAAATGTTTTGTTATGAATCCCCGTTTACTGTTTACCTTACATTATTGGGGGCAGTATCGTGGTTCAGATCAGTGACTGTAATAATTATACGCTTATCGTTGATATATGTAGGCAAAAAGATAATTTATCTTATCAGATATACATGTCAAGGGCATACTGCTTATGAAACAAAGACAACATATATGGAACATGATAAGGATTATTAATCCGATCAAAATTTTACACTAGAATATTTTGATATGTCGATAGTTCTCCACCGTCAAATTTTAAGTCTTTAGTTATCAAAAGAATACAGAATAATTTGAATGTATATGATGGGAAATGTAATATTCATAAGATAGATTATTTTAAGATAAAAGTAAATTAAAGTCTTGTATAAATTGGTAAAATGTAAGAAGGCATATAAGAGGAAATTTTTTGTAGATTAAAAATTCATATTCCCGAAAGTATCGTATTTTTTTCTCGAAAAATCAGGTGATTTTAGAAGACTGTACTTATCTGCCTTCAATGTTATAAACTGCACTTATAAAACATCGGTTGACATGTCAGACTAAACAGCATTCACAAGGAATGGAAGATTAAAGATTTACTTCTTTATTTGATTCAATTTGTTTAAAAAAAAACATTGATACAAATAAATGGAGAAATATAGATTCTATATCTGACTCAATCATGCCCCCCCCCCCCAAAAAAAAACAATCATGTAACTATCAACAATACAAATACAAAGTAGAAGATCGTCATGGATTCGCAAATTTTTCGAGAAAATATTTGAAATATGTAACTTCGCAAATACAGGGGGGGGGGGGGAAAGACTATAAATCATGACATGTCTATTCGGGGCACATTCTAATGCAATTTAAAAGGAACGATTATTCAAAACGACGGAAATTCATGAGTTTCATTGATCAATCCATCAAAAGGCAACGATAAATGTTGAGTATAATGAATATATTGTGACATGTTTTGTTAGAGTGCAAACCTTTTATGGTAATCAATGCATCACATTCTCAACATTCTACAGTCGTTGTACCTGCAGTTGGAGTTTTAGAATTAATCTTACATTGCCTCCGTAAAAGCCATATTTCAATATTGATAAGATTTTAATAGGTTTATTGTGATATTTGAGTGGTATTTTCATAATTTTCTATGAAGGGTGAGTATTATTTCAACTTGACATTTTATGAGCTTACATCTATACAGGACCCCTTGGTAGATCAATTATATTATTGAAAGGGTTACCCTGTATAAAAAAAAAATAAACTGAATAAAAAAATACATTTAAAGATTGGGCAACATGATGTCCACAAAAATATTGGCTTAAAATGTTAACATCTGGGGCCAGTTGCTCGAAAAAGTCTTAGCTATCCTCATGCTAAGGCGTCTTAAGTTCTTGTGCCATCCTCTTAACATAGTCGTACCTACGCTAATGTCTATGTTACGAGGGTGGCACAAGAAGTCAAGACGTCTTAGCAAGAAGAGGATAGCTAAGACAATTTCGAGCAATCGGCCCCTGTATTCTTACTAAACCAACATACGCAAAATAAATGAAATGACGCCATTGGTTGAATATATTCTAATTCAATACGTATTTTTTATTCTGAAAATTTTTAGCTTTCTTGCACCAGAAGCGGTCGCATTTATTTCTGGTTTTTTTTAGATCTGTAGTTTACATTTTAAGCAGTTGATAATCTTTCTCTCGCTTATCACTATTTTTTCTGAAATACGTCCAATCGTCATGAAACCTACATCTGTCTACGTCTCGCGACCTATTTCTTCAGGCAAACTAAATCCTATCCTTACATTTTCATCATAAACTCTGTCTCCGATCTCACGTCTACAAAACGCGTGACCCATTTATGCCAACAAGCTTCACGTATGAAACCCATTTGTGCCAACAAGCTTCACGTATGAAACCAAATCACGAGCAGTTAAACTTGTCAGAATCATACAACAGATAAGACGGGCGAGACGTCAAAATTGTCATGATACATGTCTTTATGTCCTATGGTAGCCTTTAACCTGCTATGATATGAGTCGATAATCTCTCTTTTTTTTAATGATTATATTCAACTTTGCTTTGATATTTCGTTAAGATATGCCATAAAAAGTCCTTATATCATCATTTGCTTGGTTAAATGTGAACTTATATCTATCCTAAGATGATACTTTAAAGTGTTCATGATCCACACCGTTATGTAACACTATCTTACCCTTTACCTCAACACGGGCGGCAAATCTTTTTGTTATCTAGATGACATTGAGCATTGATTTCATATTTTGATTAAGACATCCTGTCATGTTTCATATGTTTAAACAAAAATAAGTTTTCCTTCACTTTTAGCAGAAGGAACAAATGACTGTGACAAAGTTAACATCATCCATTCAAGCATGAAGAATAGCTGGATGGACACAGAATAAATTTCCACCGTTCTTATTCTGTGGAAAATGTTGAACGAGTGTCACACCTGAAGATATTGTGAAGCTATTGTGACCGCTTGAATGGAGTTATTTAATTTGTCCCTTAAGCCCACCATAATTTGTAAAGTTAGAACGATACTTTTGACACCAGAATGCTTTTCTGCTTCCTCTAGGATCCTGCGTCGTACCTCTTCGGGCAAGATCCTCATCCACCTCAGCACCTCCCTCCTCGCTCTCAACATCACCTTCGTTATAGACACTGTTGCCATAGTAACGGATACCAACCTGGGGTGTAAGGTGATCGCCATGCTGCTGCAATATTTCGTATTAGCGACGTTCTTATGGATGGGCATGGAGGCGGTCAACATGTATCGAACCCTGGTACAGGTCTTTCAGAAGAAATGCGCTACCCATTTTGTCTTAAAGGGAGCATTCATCGCATGGGGTAAGATGATTTGTTTCTATTGATTCTTTGCTGCAGTCCCGCATTTTATCCATGTATCAATTAACACAATCAATTCGCATTCAAAATTAACATAATGCATGATATATGAATATTTGAAAAATATATAAAATGTGAAAAGTGAGGTTGATAGAAAATCTTCCCATACTTTTTTGTTTTAGTGAATCAAAAGCCCATTTTTATTTTCTTCTTTTTCTTTCAAGTCGATGCGATTGTTTTAGTTCTTGTTAATAATGTGTACATCGACAAACCAGAAATAGAAAATAGAACATCTCCATGTTATTTTCTTTTGAAAATGTGGTCTGGTGTTCAATTCAAACCTAAAGAAGAACTACTATAAAGTTGGAAAGAAAAAGTAAAAGAAAACTATACTTATTTTCTCCATGTGTAAGGATTATGTTACCTCTTTTCCATCTGACTGATTTCGAATGCAACATGAGAGGGTTGCATGTTACTCTCAAACATGTTTCTTCTTTCATATGAATACAGGTCTACCGGCTCTCCCTGTCATTATAACAGCATCATTAGATATTGATCTCTATCGGAAGTTGCCTCTCAACGAAATGTAAGTAGCTCCTCGTATTTTGAGATTGCGACAGATCTTTTCAAAATGGCCGCCCTCATCTCCATTTCGTCGTAATTCTCTTATATATCAAACGTGGTCGTCGTGTCTCTTTTTATATGATAGCAGTTTGAAAAACGAAATTCTTCAATCCACATACGAATAAATTCCTTTTATCCCCTTTAGAGACTGAAAAGTTACTAATACTTCCTTGTACCTCAGGAAAGAATGTACCACTTTATGATCAATAATAATTCTAAATATGCTTTATTACGTAGAAATTGAATTTTGAATATTTTGATCATCGTGATTTAAATGAACAGTTTCAAAAGAATATGTAAAACTTTTATAAGAAGTTTCAATGTTTTTTCTGCTATCAAACATCTTAATCTCAAAAAATATATTTACCATTCTTTGTAGTTTCTCTGCAAATGTAATCTAAAAAATACTGTATCAATGTCATATGATTATACATTATCTTAAAATGATAATGATGCTGATCATTTACGTTTAGAGCAGCTTCAATTAAAATACAATGATATACTAACACTATAACGATAAAGAAATTACTTCTGTGACACAGGTTATTCAAATCTGTTAGAGACTTAATCTGTAGATTACAATTAAGCATTTAATTTTGTCTGTGCATTTCTTTGTAGATGTATGCTCTCCACCAGTAACCCATACGTTTACTACTGCGGCTACCTGGGTCCGTGCTGTGTGCTCCTCCTGGCAAACTTCATCGTGTTTTCAATGATCCTTCGGACAGTATGCGCGTCAAAGAAGGATCTTCACCAGCGCAACACGCGCGTCCGTCGAACGCAGATCGGCTGCGCGTTCAGCGTGACATTCCTGCTCGGTATCACATGGGTCCTAGGCTTCTTTGCAATCCAGAACACCACCCTCATCTTCACCTATCTGGTCTGCATCATCAACCCTCTCCAGGGATTCTTTATATTCCTCTTCCGTTGCGCCCTCTATCCTGAAGCCTTACGATCCTGGACTGTCTTCTGCACCAAGCACACGACCAACATCGAGAAACAGCAGCGCAGTTCCTCCCTGGCCGCGGGTCACAGGAACACCATCAGCTCGGGGGATAGGGCTGGTCATGGCAAGAAGTACCGTAAAGACGCGGAGAAGAATCTTATCAGCGGAAGGGGTGGTTCGACGTCTAGCAGCAAAAGAAACTCCCAATCAGAATTTGGGACAACTAAGGGTACAGATATGACATCGGTTCAGTTCTATGGCGGCCTGAAGCATGATGCTTATATCAATGTCAACGCGAATAATAGTAACCGAAGGAAGATCACCGACATTCGATTCGTCAATATCAGAGTCAAGGATAGCAGAAGTGAAATCAGAACCTGTTAGCATGATGCTGCATCAAAGACACTAAGTCGGTCATATCGTTTGACTTGCTATCTTTTTCACTTTGTGATATTGGTCCTTCTTCTCACGCTTGTTGTCTAAGGGCGCGTTTTTGTGACTTGTCGTGAATCTCGTGACTCATTTCGATCTCGGACATTAATCTTTCTCAATTTTAAGAACCATACACGTACCAAGAAATATCTTCGAAAGGAGGGGGGGGGGCAAAATGTGTTGTTAAAATTTCCTGATATACCTAAATAAACAACAAGAGGTTGTACATTACATTCCGCCGCCGAGCTGACAAATGTTTTTATCCCAACTTGTATTCTGATATTTGTTCCCATTTCGGGGGGGGGGGGGGGTGGAGACCGCCCTCTTCAGCCCTCTCTCCCAGCTACTTACCTGAGAACCATGTATCTAAGTACACGGTCTCATTTTCGGGTATCACGTAAGAAATGATAAATTATAAACATCTTTTATAATGTATATTGGAGAAGCGAATATTTTTGTATTGTGCAAAATCTAACACGTGGCTTTTTTTTTCATTGCTATATTGTCGTTAAGTTGCATTAAATGATGAGATTTTAGTACGACTATAATTATGTTTTGGTGCTTTTACTATTGTACATGCGACTTTTAAGCAACCGTCATGTTTCTTGAAGCTTTTGAATGCAAAAACTATAAAATAAGATTGTAGATTTATTTATCAAATCGTTTTGTGGGTCGTTCATCGTGTATGATAACCAGCACTTGCCTTATATTTTTCACTGTAAGTATACACACAACAGCTCATAGTTTATGATGTAGCAATATTTTATTTTGGTTCGTTCGTGCTAAACATGAATAAAATTTGAGTTGTAGACAAATATGTAAAGCTCTTTGGTTGTAGAACGAAATAAAAAGAGTAAAATGTAGAAGAATTAATTAATAGATAAATTATAAAAAAAAAAAGTAGAAAGTGATGCAAGATAGCAAAATCATCCTACAGATATTGGCGAAAATCTTCATAAATAGGTGCAAGCAAAATATACATGAAAACTGTTCGTTCCCTTATCGATCATCATGGAACGAAGTCTCGACTATCGATTAGAATCGTTTGGTATGTTATGAGTTTTTCTCAGAGCTATAAAATCATAATGTCCCCATATACTTCTTCCATTTCGCTTTCACGTAATGTTTTCATCATAAATTTCTGCCACATTCGAAAATGAGGCTACTATTTTGTTGTGTTTAAAAGACCAAAGAAATCTAATTTACGCTTACATATGATAATAATGATATTAGTTCCAAATTATATATTGCACGTATCCAATTTGTGGAGTGCTCAAGGCGCTTTGCATTATTATTACACTGGGGTTAATCTGGCTTTGTATAAACTTTGTATCAGACTTGAACTACTTTTATTTTTTTACAAAATTCTGCTCCTAACATGCTCAAATGTCGCATAAAACAGCCTCAACTCAACACCTATGAATGAAAAAGCAATTTAATAAAATCATTGAACTGATCGCTTTATCGCGGGAGCTTGTGGAATGCTTCAGACGTGTATTTCGTTTGCGAGTTCCAGTCCATGTCAGGTTAAGACCTTACCAACGATAATACAGAGTTGTCTATATTTTAAACGTTATTTGCATAGAAGTCGCTCACGTCACTTGTCCATTATTCTTGTGCGAATATTAAAGACATCTGCAGAAGTTATTGTTGCTACATGTATCGTAAAATATCTTGTGTGAATATTATATCATGAAATTCAGTTTGGAATAGTAAATCGTCCAGCTTTTTTTGTATATTGTGAACAGAGGATATCGCAAAAATATATTTAAACATATTGTGATATATGATAACTTAATATATTCCAGTAAACGATAATCGAAAAATTCAATTTGGTCTAAATTTGTGATTTTTTTGTTGTTGGAAAAGTTGATTGTGTCGAAATATTCTTTTGATTAATGTGTTGTATGAAATCGGGAAAAATTATTATTTCTTTGTGTGACTTTATATTTGAATGATTAGATTGTTTATACTGTGTTGTTTGACAATACCAACTCATTTGAAGAATTTTTTTTCACTGATTGAATGATTGATTGATTGTTTGATTGACTGATTGATAATGGAATTGACAATGGATCGAGTGAGCAGGTTTCATGAATCATAATGGCATATGTTTAAATCTCATTAGCTGTTTGACAAAGATAATAATATATCTTACTCACCCAGCTCAGCGTACACACATTCAGCTGTAAGCTAGCTGCTCTCCAAGTGGGCCCTGCATAGCATAAAGTTATTATTAGTGCGTGGAATATGTGATTTAAAAAATCACAATATAATCCTGTCAGATATCTAACCAAGTGATTTCGGTAAATGTTATTGCCGTGTTACCTTTATTGACAGTGAAAAATGAAGACACTTATTAATATTACTCAATAATCGAACTGGAGCAGGAAATTCATTGTATTCATAAATCATTTTATTCAACAATAAAGATAGAACAAAGATAGTATAAGGCAAGATCGCGCTATCTATTTTACACCCTGCTTTCACATAAATTATATCAGACACACTTCAGGAATTGCAAATTGCTAAAACGTAAAAATCACGTCATTTGCGTACATCAATTACTAAATAATTCCATTAGGGGGAAATAAATCGTAGAAGCATTCTGTAGTTGCATTTTGACAAATAGAATTGACCTAATTTGTGATCTGAAAACTCAAACGAATACTAAACATACGATTTCAATGCGTCACTGATTTTATATCATTATCCATTTGAGTATCCAGAACCTCAATCAATATATTAGAATGCATTTTGATGCTAAAATATAATATTACACTTTCCTCAGAAATCGGATCGTAAGCCGGTCTTGGAGGATGCGGTCGGCTTTACAGTGCTCAAACGGTTCATTTTATGGAACATTCGTGATTCATCCCTCCATTATTCATGCGATATCATATAGTCAATTGAATACCTCATGAATCGGTATATACACTAATTCATTAGATATTTGTCGTTAAAGGTGTGATCTTGACAATATTGTACAAAGGCCTGGTTTCAAGAATGAAAAATTAGTGTCCAAAAGCAACAAAAGCATTTGAAAATCAAACCATCAATATACTGTAATGTTACACAATGATTTGTATGTTACTGAACTTTACTTTGATATGTTAACCAACAGTTATATGCCCTTACTGGACAGGTGATTTTATCACCATGTAATACTGCAAGCGTTATTCTTCAAGCATTTCATTTACTTGCTTTTCAGAGCATTGCACACACTATCAGGCATCAACAACAAAATGTTGCATTTATAGTAATCTTTTATCTGAAATGTGTCAACAAACCATTTCTAGATTTCTACATTCACACATGCGCATAACATCAATCGTAATATTTGGAATGTTTACAGTATCACATGATTCTTAGTAGAAAATGTTTTGTTACAATTGTCCTTTTTTTTAATTTATTTTGCACACGCCGGAATTAGAATACTTGCACATTAAGAACAAAAATTGAAACGAAGAGGAGGGCAGTTTGAAAGACAAAACACAAACAACAACAATCACAAATTATCATTGCATATCAAATCGTTCACTAGCAAGAAGCAAAGGAAAACACATTTCATTCTCTTTTGAAATAAAGACAATACAATTAGACTTTCATACAATATTAAATCCTATTATATTAATCTATAAACTAGTAACGAAAGATATGAATTTAGCTTTGTCTTTGCCATCGTTGGTTGCGTCAATGTTTTCAAAAATATCAACAGCGACTTTCACTGGTGTTAAATTTTGAAAGTGCATTCATGAGCTGTCTGTGCAGAGAATAAAATTATACCAATGTATTTTACAGCTATAATTAAGTTTGCCAAAATAAAAAATGACTATAAGTTGAGAAGTTAATAATGAATCAGGTCTCTATCCATACCTTGTCTTCGAGTATTGGGTTTTGTAGTATCAAAATAGTTATGATAGGTGAAAAATGATTTAGCTCAATAATTTACATCTTAAACAAATAGAGTTTGTAATTAAATAGATGGTTTACTAATAGAACCAGATGTTTTTGCGTACTCAATACAGGTTGATGATTCTTGACAACTCGAGAGCTTGCCCAGGGCTTACCCGACATAGCAACAAGTACTGCATGAAAACAAGATTCCAAGTTTGGTAGTAGTTCAATGATTTCTAATGGTTTGAGGATTACCACGTTTCTATATTTTCATTGACAAGTAATGTGCATAAATTTGGATGGATTTGTAAACCGGTCTGTTGAACTTGTTGGTAATTTGAAACCATGACCATATACCAATTAAAACTCGGTATCTCAAGGCGATCCTATGGTCGTGTTCAAGGTTTATCACTCCTTGAAGGAGAACTAGGTGGTCGAGGACGGATCTTCAGAGCCGACATCTTACTCATGATGTTCGGTAATCTGTGATTGGAAGAGATAAAAG
>BQKZ01001204.1:19859-34468 GCA_036244855.1 Temnopleurus reevesii | reverse complement strand
TAGACTTAAAGTATTAATACCAATGTTCGAAAAAGACCCTTTTTGGACAACGAATGTATAATTTAGACTTAATCATGTTTCATTATTATCAACATCAAGTATACCTTGCAGTTTTTTAACTGAATTGTATATATTGATCATTAAATTATTCTGAAATAAATAATTTTTGTAATGATTTTTTAAATGATATTTGCACATTCGGAGCAATATTCTATCGTAAGCCTAACCCTGACATCAGTTACTAACTTAAAGTACAGATGAAAAAATAATATTCCAATCCTGATGCATTCTTGTATTTAATCAAATAAAATGAAGTAAAGCAGTATTTATTTGTATAGAGAAAAACCTTACCTTGAGTACATATTCCAGTTGTTTTGTCTTCAAGGCACTCAGACTCGGTACACCATTTAACGCTTCTCTCATCGCCTGGATAGTAAATAAAGGATATTTATATACAATTATTCTCCGATACTTTTAAGATCATCACTTTGCACTTCTCATCGATTTTTATCACACCAAAACATACAATATAATGTATTTTAAATGTCAATCAATTGAATGGAAATGATTCTCAATAATGAAGTAACATTGCGATGTGAGAAGTCATATTGAAGCTATTTCAGGCCATAATATTATGCTTGAAGACGAATATGTGATATGTGATGTGTATGGTGGATGCGATTTAAAGTACAATCACCCATCCTGCCCATATAAAGACTTCCTCTGGTAAGCGTTCGTAGCCTTTATTTAGAATCTAATGAGCATGACGAGATAAACATTATACCTACTCAGCCGATCTAGTTCAGTAAACTAATTTACTCGGGTAATAGTTTTAATCTATAAGGCCCATTATTACTTTCTTATGTTATGCAACTCTGTACATTCTGTCCTTCAAATGTTTTGTCTTTATATTTTATACCATCCTCAATCTCTTCATCTTTCTTTTTGCCCTTAAATGTCCTAATTGTTATTGTTCAATTGATAAATCTCTTCATTTCAAATACTTTGTGTTTTACATTATCAAATCTGTCCTGCTCCAATTGGTGATAACGTATGGGGATCGTTTTTGAAAAAAATGGAGGGGCTGTTTATTCATGGTTTGCACACTTTTACCACTCTTTGGTGGTTTTCAATGACCCTCGCCTTTCAACCAGAGCGTCGCAGGTTCGAATCCCATCCATGGCGTTAATTTCCTTCAGCAAGAAATTCATCCACATTGTGCTCCACTCAACCCAGGTGAGATGAATGAATACCTGGCAGGAATATTTATTCCTTGAAATGCAAAGTGCGCTGGTGTACGTCGGGCTAAACAAGGGTAATAATATTACAAAGCACCTCAAGCACTCTGCAGAGTGGATACGTGCGTTACATATTAAAATTGCATCTATTATTAGCCTACTACTGTTACATACATCATAGACATACCACCTTGTCTATGCTTACATCAAGAGTCAAGACACATGTTCCCTCCTTGTCTTCTACGGTGAATGACCGGGCCACTCGATCAAGCTTCGACTTCTCCACTAGACGATAATGATCTCCTCCCTCTTTCTCTTTCTCTCTCCTCCTCCTCTCCATCCTCCTCCTATATACCAATCATTCATACTATGTAATTCCCATGTTCATTATCGAATTTACCCTGTCCCAATTTACTATGTTTATCTCACTTACGTCGAGAGTCAAGACACACGTTTTCTCCTTGTCTTCTACGGTGAATGACCGGGCCATCGGATCAAGCTTCGACTTCTCCACCAGACGGTAATGACTCATGTAGTCGATTGTTGTTTCTGTAAACATAGATCCAGTTTAATATTTAAAACAATTCTCCATACACACGAAGAGCTTTAGCTTTCAAAACGAAACAAAATACTCGAAATGTGCGTTTGATCAATCAGCGATGGTATGGTTAAAACACCTATATAATGTTCAATCAATACAGCTGAATGTTCATGATAGAAGAGACATTTTGGCACATGCTTTATTGATCATGTTCGGTTGTTTTTAACTAAACTTAAGTATTAATGACTATTATAAGATCTGTTTGATATAACTTGACAGTTCAGAAATGTCATATTCAATTTCTGATTCTACAATACTATATAATGCTCCAAAAGCTCTACAGGAGAAGGATCTCTCATTATTTTCAACCTCAATTTGATGCAACAAATAATTTTGCTGTTCTTCCGATTACCTCCGATATTTACAGCAATGTTAACTGAAGCGCATATTTCATCTAATTTTGAAGACTAGAATATTTTGGGAGTAATTATTTTTTCATGTTCACTACGAGTTCGTTAACAATTTACCTCTTTCGTCAACGGCTCCTGCACTCTTTGTTAACCTTGCTCTTGTCTGTTCATCTGACTTTAACTCCGAGGCTGTGTCTAAGACCCTCTGAAGATGGGTGTTCATCTCATCTGGGTGTTTACGGAACTCTTTCACAACGCGTCGTACTCCAAATTCTGAAAGTAGGAGATACGAGAAAAATGGGATTTGTTTATTGAAAGATGGGAATCCGCCATTTCAACTTGGATTAAAAGAGCAACAACATTTATTCATTTCAAGAAAGGTTAGCATTGATCTTGTCTGTTCATTTGATTTAAGCTCCGAGGCTGTGTTTAAGACACACTGGAGGTGGGTATTCATCTCATCTGGGTGCTTACGCTCTTTCAAAACGCGTCATACTCCAAACTCTGTGAAATAGAAAAAAAATGATGCGTTTTGTGTCGATAGATGGAAAATATTAATTTAAACTTGCTATAAAAGATCAATCAAGATTGTATAGCTCTTTAAAAAAAAGTGAACAGATTGCCTGTATTCACTAAGGTGGTCACTATCTTGATTTGAAAGATCTCATTCATTTTATGAAATGAATGAATGGATGAATTAAAAAGAATGAATATTGATTCAAACACAATAAAGGCCAGAAGAAGTGACTACTTCTTTACACCACAACCAATTAAGAGCGTATAGGCAGAGGGGTATAATGGATTGGAATGAAACCCCTTTACCCCAATCTGAGACACACACAAAAAAATCAATAAATATAAATTGGGCAGACGAGTATTGGCTCAATGGGTGTTGTTGAAGAAACTTTAACCCATCCATAAAAAGGTGCGAACACCTCTTATAATCACCTTCGTTGTCATCATCACTCGGTACAACCGGTGTGGTCCCCCTCGACATATCCATATCCGTGATCCACTCCTTCAGATCTGAGTCTTCGTACCTCATCGCCATCGGTATCGTCTTTATATTGCCGTCATCATCGATCTCGATGGTTTCTGCATCAGAGTCGTCATCAGCCGCGATGGTGCCGTCAGCCTTTACGCGAACCGTCCCCGTACCGCTTTTGATGATGTCAAGGTTGCGGTTGATAAAGAGCTTGAGTTTGGAGACCTTGTCCATTCGAGCCTCGCGTTCTGCTTTGATGATGTTCCTGTAGAAAGCTGGAGGTATACACAAAAATTTTAAGAATATATCTTCACCCTTCACTTTTCAGAAAATGGGTTCGAAGAGGATGCTACATTGCCCCATATTTAAAAATTTGAATGCTCCGTTTAGAAAACCTTGTAACTTTTGATGGTTTAGTTTGAAATAAGTCATATAAAGTTCTTATAAGTACGTTCATTTGAGAGTCTGGTTGGTTGCATACTTTCTCGAGAGTTCTAATATTTCGGACAAAAGGACAAAAAGGATGATTTCCTCGATTTACTGAGATATACGTTTTCAAGGTTTAAACTAATTTTATATCTGTTATTTCACTTTGTTAGTGGATCTTTATTTTTGTAAATAGCAGACAAAAATAAACAATTAAACTCACCGAGTGGGTCTTCTGCTTCTGCTTTCTCCTCTGCTTTCTTGAGTCGCATTTGTTCCTTTCTTTCCTGTTTCTCCTTCAGTAGCTGCCATTCCCTTTAAATTGCAAGAAGAAGAACTATCAATACACTACCAACTTTATATCTTACTCTTGAGATCCACTCGTTTGAGACGTTCCTCGCTCTTTTAAACTTTGTTTTATCTGTATATTGACCTCATTCATTTTGATCCCTCAATTATTATTGGTCTACGGGAATCTATAACCCGCTATTAGTTATCGACAGCTCTCAGAAAATGTTGAGTTTTGGGACACTTTAAATAACCTTTCGATTATACCCCCAATCAAATGAGGCAAACACACATAAAATAGAGTAATCGCTTTAAAACGAAGTTTACTGCATAAAGGTAATCGCATTCTTCAATGTAATGACATCGTACTTACGTCATCCAATCCATGCCACGCCCATCTGATTTCTCAATCTTGTCAGTAAGACCTCTCTTGCTGGCCTTCGCGTAGTCCACCATGCTCTTAAACTCTTTACCGCCAACCAGATTGGGAAAGGAAACACCCTTGCCCGACCCTCCGTCGTCAGAGGAAAGAGGGTCATAACGTCCTTCGTCTTGTCTACAGATTAAAAAAAACATATTTTACGTTAATTTGCGATGTAGTGTTTCATTATTTTTCTACAACGTATGTGTTGTGATTTTTTTATACTATATTCGATACATAAAAATAAGGAACGTTCGTTATAAGTACAAAGTCATAGAAACCGGATTATAATGAAGAAAATTTGTTAGCTATAATAGTGTGATCTGATTACGACAAAGTTATGTCGTAAACCATGCTCTTAAACTATTTTCCGCCAACCAGGTTAGGAAATGACACACCCTTGCCAGACCCTCCGTCATCAGAGGAAAGCGGGTCGTACCGGCCTTCCTCGCGTCTATAGATTAAAATGTAAATATATTTTACATTAGTTTGCATATAGTGTTTAATCAAATTCAAATATAGTGCTTTAATTTTTTTTCTACAATGTGTATATCGTGGAATACGTTTACTGTGTTCTGTATACAATATAAATACGATATAAACTATATCAAGTGAGTTATCAGGCTATGGAACAATAAATCCATACGCCGTGTATACAACTGTGCGGACACAACAATCACAAACCGGTTCCGATTTGAATCGCATTACAAATGAGCATTGCATTGACGTTCGACCTAATTTTACGGAAATAGATTATATCATGATAGAACGTTTTGTTGTTCAAAAATCACAGAAAATGGGTTAACTAAACAACTTCAACATCTTTTGGTTATAATACTGTCATCTGACAATAACAAAAAAGTTGTCTGACGAAAAACGAGATTGCGAGTGTATCTTCATTTTTTTTTATTATGCACATCACCATCTCTATTTTGTTTTGTTTGTTTCTGCTTTGTTTAGATTGTTAAAAATGTCTCCCAAGTGCTATACTATGTATGACAAAATTCTGATCTACTTTAGATGTGAAACTACTTTTCATTTTGACCAAATTACAGGTGAGAAAAATTATGTATCCTTTATTTGTTCTTGCATAGGTCATGACTTATTATGGGGTTTTTTCATGGATAAAAATCTTGACTTATGAATTTGGCTTGATAAAGCATTAAGTATTTAATATAATTTAATTAGTATTTAGTATAATTCATACAAACCAAATATAAATTATTTACAACATACAAATAGCATCAATGAATAAAGTGCAAAATACAACGTATGACAAGACTGGAGTTTCTCCGCCCATGATTGGCAGCATCACAAGCACCCTCAAGAGACTGTTGACAAGGTTTCAAAACAAAATAAGACATCAACCCTGGAAGCGTCATGGTGTTGGGTTTAAACACAACAAGAGGGTTGCAGGTTAAAATCCCACCCATGACGTCAATTTCATTCAGCAAAAAAATCATCCAAATTAAGCTGCACTCGACCCAGGCGAGGTGAATGGGTACATGGCAGGTTTTTCCTTGAAATGCAGCGCGCTACTTATATTATAGATGCACTGCCATGATTATCCTACATTGTAGAGGGTTTAGGGACGACTGATAAAGTTAGCGCTAGGTGCTATATAAGAACGTATTATTATTATTAAAACATTATTTTTGAAAAAAAATCCTTGCTCTTACCTCTTTTCCATCACCTTCCCCACCGCTTTCATGAAGTTCTTTGACTTTTGCTTCGTCTTGGTAAGTTTCCTCTTCAAACTAGCCTTCTTCTTCTTCTTCGTTTCTTCATCTAGACCATCTTCATCCAGTGAGATCTCACTGCTGTGTACACTGCTGACCGCACTGGCCGAACTCATTCGGTCCATCTCACGATCTATCTCACGTTTTATCCTGCAATAAATAAAAAAGAAATACGTTTAGAAATGAAAGAAATTTACAACAAAGTTACATCTTATTCTTGAAAGGCTATGTATTATACGGACATGATTCTTCTCTGTACTAAAATAAAAAATATGACGTCGCTTACCCAATATGGCGGTTGTTATGTTTGCACCTTTTAATAGATGACAAAATTGAATCGCGATACAATTATTTTTCTCTAAAATAAATATCTGTTATACACTGCATGTTTGAAAAAATTATATTTTTCCAGTGAAAAAGTTGAAGCTATGATATCTTCATTGAGTTTAATGATAACATTTGTATGCAAAATCATGCGAAAAAGATGATTTTTTAAACATTTACTGATGATTTTAATAAATACTGTTTCTGTGTGATATACTTAATATGATAAGATCAGAATATTGCTTTGTTGCACGAAATAGAATTTTACAAGCTGCGATAGAATGTGTGTATACAGATATAACTTAATTTTAAAAAAATAAGGATATGTCTTTACCTTTTCTTTTCCTTCTCTTTCTTCTTCTGCTTGCTTTCTCGTCTTCTTTCTTCTTCCTTCGCTTCTTGTTTCTCCGCCATCTTCTTCTGCTTTAACTTTGCTTTTTTCTTTGCTTTCAACTTTCTTCTCTCCCCATCACTCAGGGCGCTGTCAACCACTGATATGTCATCACTCTGTACAGTAGTAACAGTACTCACAGCGCTGACGGGACGGTCTCTGTGAAGATGTAAAAGAAAACATTTCATGTTTAGACATTTATTTCACAAATTTCACAGCAAAACATTAAAAAAAAACAACCATAAACTACGATGAAGAATATATGATTTACTCACTGCTAATAGAATATGATTTTACTTCATTAATAACCAAAAGCTTGAAGATGCTTCAAAGGGGACAATGTAAACAATGTAAACATCACGCGAATCACTTCAAAGATGCTGTGTCTTTAAAAAGTATCGATTTATGAACAATATTTATATTTATTCGACTTATTCACAGATATTATGATAACATTGTCTCATTATTGTTTTCAAGATGCAATAAAAAAAAGATTGATTTTACAAGAAATTATTCTGTAATATTATCAATTGTCCGACGTGAATTGCTTTACACTGATTAATTAGACAGAGCGCCATTATTGAGTAGTTATGTTAATTACGAACTGTATTCCTATGTTAACGATATGCTGCTGTTGTTGTTATCGATCGTGCAGCTATCGTCCTCTTGGTCGCTGCTCTCAATAAACTGACAATCACACCTTAAACCTCGTCTGTTATTCCTTTTGTTTTTTGTGTTAATTACTGGCGGAGGGTCTCTTGCTGGATTCAAATTTAAATCCCCTGATATGAATAACATAAGCGAAAACAGATGCATACCTTCTTCTGTCTCGTCGATTCTTTTTCGTCTTCTTTCTTCCCTCTCCAATGTCCGAGTCAGTTTCCGTCTCAGTCGAGCTACTCCCTTCATCGATGTTTTTCTTCCTTCTTCCTTTGTTTCCTCTCACTCCTCGTTTATCTGCTTTCTCCTGTCTCTTCTTCTCCTTCTTCTCTATCTTCTTCTCTATCTTATCATCCCTTATCTTTCTTTTCACTTCTCTCTTCTGCTCGCGTTCTTTCTTTCGATCTTGTGATTTCTTGAGTTGCTTTTCCATCTTTTTGTCTTCTTTTCGCTCCAGTTTCTTTTTCTTGATCGCTCTCTTTCTCGCCTCTCCCTAAAGTGGGTCCAAAATAATATAGTTTAAATTGAAATATCATGCAACTTGCACATTAAAATGAATAACTTTCAATAATTCTATCATAATTATACGTTCAACAAAAAGTATTGGTTAAGAGAAACAAAATGATTTAAAATAATGGAGAAATAGAGAGGAATAAGAATGGAAGGTAATATCGAAGAATAGTATAAAAAGCCCCCCCCCCCAAAAAAAAAGGGGAAAAAAAGAAAAATGGGGTATAATGAATATGATTTCAATTAACTATATTGGGTGAGAGTGTAAATTTTAAGAGATGGTACTGTTCATAATCACTACAGCAAAGGAAGCTGGTGAGAAAAGAGACAAAAAATCGGATAAATTGGTTATTTATCATTTTAGAGAACCGTGGTGAAAATGCCATTTTTATACAAAATCATTTGTGTCTTCACGAAGTGACGATAGCCAAGCGGTAGTGTTGCATGAAGACAAAGAAAACCCCAAATCGCATCAATTCAAAGTATATTTTATTCAAATACGAGGTGGATTCAGGAAACGGTATCCTATTGCTACAGTCACTTCGTGAAAACAGAGGCAAAATGAGGAGGAACCAAAAATTGTCAAATCTAGAAAAATACGATGATTATTATAATAATAATAATCTCATTTCTGACCTGGAGTTCGCTGCTGACATCAGAGATATCATCACTGTCGATGCTACTGACTTCGCTCACGCTGCTGACCTCAGACGAGTCACTCGTAATCGATGTCGCACTATCACTACTCGACGTCGATGAACTCGAATCTTCGGAGTCATAGCTACCACTGGAATTTCAAATTGAGAATTTTTAATCCGAAAATAAATGTTTTAATTCTTATGAAGTTGGGAAACAAAAGATAAGACTGTGTAAATGGAATAGTTTAATCACTAAAATCTGTAATAAGCTATTTGTGGGTGTTTGTTTATCGTTTACATCTCTCTGAAATTGAAAATAAGTATATTAAACAAGTTCACCTAGATCAATTTGTAGTTTATCACTAGAATATATCTGAAGAGAAGTTTGTTATATTGCTTAACTTCTTGGCAAATGAAAACTATATTATCTGATTAAGTTGGATCCATAACGCATCAAATAAGAAAACGATTAGTTCCCTCGGTTAAAGTCCATTTTAAGTGTTGGAGTTGGGGCTTATTTCAACCCTTGTTGTTGTTGTTGTTGTTGATGTTGTTGATGTTGTTGATGTTGCTGTTGTTATTGTTATTGTTGTTTTAACCATGAATGGATATTTTTAATCAACAAAACAATATTTAATCCAGCCAAGTACGAATCATAATTTAACATCATTGATATTTACCTGGATGAATCGTAGGAACTGTCGTACGAACTATCGTAGCTAGATGAACCTTCATTGAAATGAAAAAGAATTAACATGGAAGTAATCTTCATATAATTTTACTGTTTTACCAATATGCTACTAGAGATATGAAACATGAAAATCTTAGCGCCCTTCTTACGAAACAGTAATTATTTTGTCTTTTATAACATCCATCAAACAACGCGTTTTTCGATTCAATAAGGAAAACCATTTTGAAATGGTTTCCTATATGATACAGATTAACATTGATATTTTTTGTGAGCCTGTGAGGTGATTTTACAATCGTTATAGTGTCACAGTACCAAAGTATTTACTTATATTTTTGTAGTGGTACGAGATCATAACATGGGCAAGATATTAATGTTTTGTTTCAGCAAGAAACGCTTTGATTTTGTCCTATACTTCTAATTTTAGCTACGACACAATGTGAATATTAAAATATGGAAACTTACCACTTCCCCCACTACCTCCCTCTCCATCTTGTCCACTCTTACCGGTTCCTTTCCTTTTTCTTCTTTTCTCTCTTCTCCGTCGGCTATCATCAGATGACTCAGTAGAATACTAAAAGAGCAATGAAGAGTGGTGCATTTTCCTTGTACTTTCTTAACTTTCTGTTGTAGTTTTAATCATTCTTTTTGCTTCCATTTCAGTTTTGAATATTTATTTATATATATATTTTTTTATTTTATTTAAAAGAAATTAATAAAAAGATATTTTTTTTTGTTCGCCTTCAAAAATGTTGTGTTTTCATTGTTATACTATTAATTGAATATGTTAAATTAAGACATGGTGTGATGGCGAGAGGATCATCATAAAACTTACTGTAAAAAGCAAATCATACCTTATATTTTAGAGCAGAAGGGGCAAAAGAAATGGACAAAGTAAATAACTTCCATTTTAGCATTCACAATAGCTAGAAGCACACAAAGAATTGTCATTTTCTCTTATTATGTTGACAAATGTCGAACAGGCGTTGCACCTGTTCAAAGGAGCTACGTTCTTTCTGTGTGTGAAAGCCCTTGTAAACACCTGGATGAGCCACTTCATGATAGGGACAATTCTTTTGTCACTTCTGCTCACAGCGAAAGGATAGATCTGATTACGGTTCGCAAAAATAAAAAAAATGAGTGTTTAGAAATAATAATGGAGTTGCTGTCATATTATTCGTTTTTCTGAGTGATTCAAATGTATGCGTGTTTCTTACCACAAAACGTAGTAAAGTGAATTCATACAATGTTGTAAACAATTGAACTAAAATACTTGGCATTGAGTTTGCATTCATGCTGCTTGTCAGGCAAGCTACGAGAGACTTCTTATCAAAGTAAACCTGGCCTATTCATCCTTGTTTACCGAATATTCTATAGCTACACATTATGTTGTATACCTCTGAAGATTCGGACTCATTTGACGATTCGTCGCTCGACTTCTTCTTCCTGTTCCGTCGATTCTTCTCTTTAGTTTTCCCTCCTCGTTTCTTGCTTCTTCGACCTGCTGATCGTCTACGGTACTTCTCATAATAGTCTTCATCGTCGTCATCGTCATCGTCGCTGTGTCTTTTACGATGGCGACGTCTACTCGATCGGTATGGTGACTCATCTGTGAAATGATGATATTAAATGACTGATGTTGGAATCATGCATGAAACAACTCCTTATTGTGGCAATTTTGATGCTTCAGAACATCTTATGTGACTTGTAGCGAGTGTAATCGACAGATGGTAAGTTAAACAATATGAAAATGATAACTGAAAATTTGAATATCTATGAATCAGAGAATCTGATTCACAAAAATGGTTCATAATCTAATTATTACTAATGTACTTTATTTATAAATCATTCATGCATTATTTTGTTTCATTTTGAGGACTTCAGGTTATATTTGTGTATCACATGCTGCCCACAATGCATTGTGTCGAAATGGATATTGCAATTGAAATGTATGCCGGTACATTGAACATGAAATGTATACATTTAAGGTGCAATGTCACTTTTCTTTTTATTCAAAATGAATTTCCTTCCATCACGTATGGATCAACGATTTTCCAAAATTAGTAAAAGCGTACATCGCTCGAGCACTAAACAACGTATTAGATGCACTTCAACAAACACTCCTTTAGATGTTTTTATGAATAAGCATACACAACAGGTTTAATCAACTTGATCAAAATCCCTGTGTAAATACCATAAAAATAATCATCGTCGTCGTCGTCATAATTGTCGTGATCGACGCCATCGCGACCGCGTCTGCGATGTCGACGTCCTTGCCTCCCTTTTGAACCATGATGTCGACCATTTCTATACTGACTATTTTTATGGTAGCCAGCGCGACTTCCACCACCATCATCATCGTCGCTCACATCAAAGCTATGAACCTGTTGTTGTCGCCGATGGCGTTGGCTAAGGTGCTTTTCAGACTCATAAGAGGCAGCACTGCTGTTGCCTCTTTTAACTTTTGTTAAAGATATGACAAAAATGTTAATGTGTGAGTATCAAAAGTAGCATAACAACGCTATTCACAGTTAGAATTAGCCTATCATTGTCTTGGAAAAAACAGTTATACAGTAGCGGTAGTATATTCCGTCGGACCCCAGGGATTTTAAAATCCTGGATGCGAGCACTGTAGTTGTTGTAGGAGTAGTAGCAGTAGTAGTAGTAGTAGTAGTAGCAGTAGTAGTAGTATAAGAAGAAGTAGTAGCAGTAGTAGGAGTAGTAATAGTGGTAGCAGCAGCAGTAAATGTTGTTGTTGTTGCTGTTGTTTTGTATTGTTTTTGTTGTTATCTATTGTTTTCTCATCTATTGTAAAAGTCAATTAATAATCAAGCACAGCAGGGTACAGAAACACAGTAAAGCTGAATAACTTATATATGTATGCATGAGAATATGTGACTAACACAAACACAAAAGTTACAACTCTTTCTCCAAAAACCACTATTTTTGCAAAGTAAAAAGACACAAATTTTAAACACAAACACGTACGCCACATTTAACTATAGTAATAAACATTTTCATTACACAAATGAATTAGTATTATCTTAATGCAATTCCACATTTTAACCACACACGACGAAAGCTTTATAAACTACAAACATGCACTGATTGCTAAAAGGTCAAACCTATAATATATAAAAACTCACCATCAGAGTCTCGTTTGCGACCCCGCCGTCTTCCCTTTCGACCACCACCTCCTTCATCGTCGGACCCCTCATCGCTCTCAGAGAGATCTTCCGATGATCTGTTTAAGTGACAATTATAGATTAGGTGCTAAAAGAGCTGAAGGGACTAGGCCTACTATTACATTTCTTTACCCCACAAACACACACATACACACTCGCCTAACAACACGATCATACCTACACCCCCCCCCCCCCCCCACACACACACGTCTACACACTCCTACACACATACGCGCGCACACACACAACACACAAACACAATGATACCTATGCAAACCTGCAGACGTATACACACAAAAACACACCTACAAACATACCTACAAATATACACACATACAAACAACCCACATACACACACACACGCACACACACGCACACACTCTTTCTTCTTTGCTTTTTAACCATCCAATGTGGGAAATGTACTGATTGTTGGGATATGCAAAATATGTTTCTTGATTTTTTTTGTTCTTATTATTGCTTGTTACTGTGAGATTTTTGCATACATTACGACTCTCATAGCAAAAACATAGATATATCTCAAGCATCTCAAATACTTCATAAAATATATTGAATAGTTACAAAAACAAAAGTGACACTTGGTGACTACGCCATCGACTTTGCTGCTCCAAAACTCTGGAACAAATTGCCAAAAGAAATAAGATCACCTCCGTCTGTTGTTGTTTTAAAAGCTTGTTGAAAATTTATTTATTTCTTGAATTTTTTCAATGATATCTTGTACCTATATATGCATTATTTTAGTAACAATATCCACAGACTCTAACATCCCACCGCAGTAGAGTATATCCATATAGTGACGGCGCTATAAATTACCCAGTGATTGTTATTCTTAATATACTATAGAGATGTTACAGTATTTGTTTCTTACCCATCTTTTCGCCTTCGACCGCCTCGTCGACGACCTCCCCTACCATGCTCATCATCTTCTATATCATCATCGTCGTCATCTTCCCTATGTCTACCACGGCGTCTTCGATGTCCTTTACGATGATGACGGCCATCAGAGTCGCCACCAGAATGGTCAGATCGACGTCCTTTTCTCCTTCGATGTCCCTTTCCTATAAACAAGGAAGTACTTTAATAAACTTTTAGTGACTAGTTCAAAATCATATTACAAAAGGCTGTACACGACATCTATATTTTCCAATAGTTCCAATTAATTTATAGGAGATTGTTCTAATCAATAAAGTACACAAAAGTGTACTTGGTAATTTTCTGATTTTTATCAGGAACGTATGTAATGATCGAGATAATTTTGTTCAATCAACATTATAACATCATATTTTCTTCAGTTTTTGACAATTCGGAACAAAACTCCATAATAATTTGAGAAGTACAAGAATAACCAGTTAGACTTCGACAGAAATAGTAATATGTGCTTTAAAAAAAAGAGCATTTAACATAAAATTAAACTACATGTAATTAAATTTTATCTGAGTGTCCTGGACTGTTGCCCATCAATTTTTGTTTTGTCGCAATCAAGCGTCGTACAGGATAGGGTGAGAAATCCCACTTTTTGTTCATTTGTTACGTCATATTAGAATATTTTAGATCCGCCCCTGAGTTTCTATGACAATTTGTCCCGCATACCATGTTTACGCCGACGTCTTCTGTCGCGGTCCATCTCCTCGTCGCTAAACCCATCAGATTCGCCACTCACGTCGTCCATCACTGAATCGTCGTCGCGTTCATGGCTCCTTCTTCTTCTACGACGTCGATCTCCATCGACTACATACAAACAAATTATATTTACGAATTGAGATTTATGAATATCTACTATGATAATAATAATGATAATAATGATAATAATAGGCCCATTTATTTAGCGCAATCGCTATATGCATAATACTGCGTATGATACTAGGTACCATATTATTACCTTAACTATGACTGAGGAGCAAGCAACTCAGGCACTCAAGCATTCCACGGAATAAATTCCTGTCAGGCACCCATTTCCACCTGGGTTGAATGCAGCAAATTGTGGATGAATTTCTTGCTGAAGGAAATTAATGCCATGGGTGGGATTCGAACCGTCGACGCTCCAGTTGAAAGGCGAGTGTAATAAGTTATACGATCAACCATAGCCATGGAGATATGGAACGTGTTATGCAATTGCAGACATGCCAACGCCCCCCCCCCCCCCCCCC
>BQKZ01001203.1:86172-101143 GCA_036244855.1 Temnopleurus reevesii | reverse complement strand
TTTGGTAAACTTTTGATATGTTTTTAGAGGGGCCATTTGCAATCAAATACACTTGGTTTGGAAACTTTTGCAATTTGTTTTGGGTTTGGCCATTTTTTGTCATAAAATGACTGGCCTATAGGGTGATATGAAAAATGTGGTAATTAATGAAATTTGTGTGCCCCCCCCCCTTCACATGCACATACATACTGTTACATACATTCTGTTACATACATTATGCACACACACACACACACACACAAAGACATACCCTGGACTCGCCACTGAAGTGAAATTCACTGTGAGAATGATTACTAATTGCACAGCTTTCGTACAAAGACTGAGGATATGAGATGTTTGTCAACATTCAAACACATGAACCACAAATCAATCACCTTCAATGTAAACTCCAAACCCAACCCAGTACAGGATGCTTGCTCAAAAAAAGATGGTTAAAGTTTGTGTGAAAGAAGTTATAAGAAGAAGAGGAAGAAGAAGAAGAAAAGGAAGAAGAAGAAGAAGAAGAAGAAGAAGAAGAAGAAGAAGAGTAAAGGGTGGAGGTAAGAGGTGAAGTAAAGAAAGGGAACGAAAATGAGAATTGGAAGGGGAACTGCATAGCTGCCAACCTGAGTCAGTGGAAATTGGTAATAATCCTGCTACAAATTAGTAATCTTTGCATAAATTACGTTGACATGCATGGTGCTTAATGTTGACAAAATTAGTATTTTTACTGGATTTAACACAAAACTTGACAAATCTGAGGCCCAAATTAGGAATGATTACTATAAATTAGTAATAGTTGGCAGCCATGGGGAAGGGGAGATGAATGAATAGGAAGAGCGGATGAAAGAGGGGAGAAGGGGAGAAGTTAAATAATATTGGTGATTGCATGAAAGAATAAGCAGAAAAGGTAGAAGAAGAAGAAGAAGAAGAAGAAGAAGAAGAAAGGAGGAGAAGGAGAAGAAGAAGATGCAGAAGAAGAAGAAGAAAAAGATGAAAGGGAAGAAGAAAAAAGGATGAGAAACATGAAGAGAAGATGGAGATGGAGAGGGGCATGGGGAATAGGGGGATTAGGAGGAAAAGAAGAAGAAAAAAGAGGAAGAAGGGGGAAGGGAAAGAGAAGATGAAAGATGAAGAGATGAAGAAGGACAAATAAAAAAAAAGATTAAGACAAAGGGTGAAGGTAAGAGGAGAAAGGGAAAGCAAAGGAGAAGGGGAAGAAGGGGAAGATGGGTGAATAGGAAGAGGAGATGAAAGAGGGAAGAAGTTCAATAAAAAGGAGGAGACTGTGTGAAAGAAGAAGCAGAAGAAGAAGAAGACAAAGAAGATGTTCAAGAAGAAGCAGATCAAATGGTGTGTATGTACTCATTTTCGTGCACAGTACATTTATATACAGTAGTGTAGGTTAATAACATACATTATAAACCATAGTTGTGCAAATTATGCTATTGTCTTCTTCTTCATTTTCTAGGCACAGTACATGTATATATGACATGTATGCATAATGGGGCAACAGGGAGAGGGGGTAAATTAGTATTTCCTAACATTTTACTTATTACCCCTCATTTCATACTAGGGGAAGCACAGGATATAATTCTATCTAAAAACATACTGATTGGTAAGGTGCAAATTACAGCCCAAAAATGGATTTAGAAACTTAGTAAAAATTGATGCTGACATGTAAATATATATGAAGATGGAATGAAAATATTCTTTGATCTTTCAACTGGAAGCAACATATTTTTTTTTTAATATCGCAAGGACTTCCCCTTTCATGTATAACATAGATGAAAGTGAATCAATGAAAAGTAAAATTAATACCTGTCATGGTGTACAGGTGTATTGCATTTAAATTTCCCAAATGTCCGCTGTTGGAATTTTCGCCTTTTTCAGTCAAATTATTTTTCTGAGAGTTGCCTCAAGCAAAAATTTGTGAAACATGTATTTTTCAACACCTTAAATCATATTTTATTGTAGAGTATGTTCCTGATGGTTGTCAAAACAATCTTTAACAAAATGATAGAAATATATTATTTTTTTTCGTCACATTTTGCACAAATATTCTAAATTAAAGCAATCAAAACACTTTAGGGCAACTAAATCTCATTAATCACTTCTACTACAAGAAAGGCTCAAATATCATGTTTTTTACACATTATGATCTTATCCTAATGGGACACCTGTGAAATCTAAACTGTACATAATATTTTCAAAGAATTTAGGTTTTTTTTAATAAATTTATTAATCTATTTTCAAAGGTATTTTCTTATAAGATTTATAGCAATTTTGAGGGGGTAAATTTTTCCAAATTTCCCAGTCCCAGCCCACTGTGCTTTTTTGTTTTTCATCTGCTTACCCTTGTGGTATGAAATTCACCTATGAATGATATCAACTCAGAATTGAGATGACTATGATGGAAAAGGCAGACTGGAGATAACTATGATGGAAAAGGGAGATTTTACGGTGCTAATGCACTTTCATATCCAGCCGTGAGTATGGAGATGCCTACATTCTTTAAACGTCCCCCTTCGTGTATACACCGGCGGCAGTGCCGCTGGATATGAAAGCGCATTAGCGCCAATTTCACTACTGACCACTGATCCGCAACTGCTCATTTCTTTATCTTTTTTTCTAAATTTTCAGCCCCTTGGACCTTGCCTCAAAATTTTTTCTTTACAGATACTGTAAATCTACTTGTTATGTACAATGTCAGAATGTAGACTAGTATTAAACCATAATCTTCTGCCTTTTGGCAACATCAGCATTGGCACCATCAAAATCATATTGCTATAACATTTTCATCATCATCATCATCATAAATTATGCATATGTGTGAAAGTCTAGGCCTAAGTAAATTGATAATTCATCAATTGTATCTAATCTTAATTTAATTAGCTTATTTTCTTCTTCTTTTTTTATACTTTTTACAAAGATTAATCAGTGATAGCAGACCCTATCATTATTATCAGTATCACCTAATTCTAAGTACCACTGCTACATTCTGAATGATTAGTAAATCCACCAATATCAACACCAACACCGAGAGACAGGAGTCAGAGCCCCAAGGCCCAGAGCGCTGCGCGGTCGTGCAACCGGTGAGTTGAAGCTGCGGGGCTCCTTGCCTTGAAATTGGGTGGCGCTCCTGCTGTGATGTGTGTATAGCCTACTAGTACCGGTACTACATTGCGAAATGACACAAAGAGAACTCACAAATAAATCTCAGTTGATACGCTTACCTGTTACTACAACGGTTTTCTTCTTGTCTCGCATGTTTCTCAAACAGATCTTCTTCTCAAGTGAAATATATTTTGGTCTATATTACTTAAATTTAGAGTTTAAAGACAGTTACTATTCGAAAAATTTGGCTTTGTTGACAGAGCGAAAGTTGATTGACCTAAAATTAATCCGGTTAATTATCTATGGAACGCCAACTGTGCATGCAGTGCTAGTGCAGCGCATGTGAAGAAGATGCGAAGGCGTGTTTATCGAAACGCGTTTGTTTGTTTGTTTGTTTTTTAAACTTTTATTTAAATATTTTCATATGAGAAAAATCACAATATTTTTCTATCCAAACGAACTCGGAATACCATTTCTGTGCTTTATACCCCCGCAGACTCTGGCTCTGCATTGAAAGAAGAGTCTACCCAAGAAAAAATTGGTGAGGAAAACAAAAAAGTTTGAAGAAAATCGGACAAGTAATTAAAAAAAAAGTTATGAATTTTTAAAGATTTGAGAAAAATGGGCAAATCAGTGGAAATTTCCAGAGATGTTGCCAATTTGATGACATCATGGGTGCACAACTAACCAGAGTTTTCATTATATATATGGTGCAAAATTTATTATTTTCACAGAAAGTTGAGGAAATCATATTTTGGGGGAAAATAGTAACATTTTCTAATATGACTGTATTAGATGGTCAGTTGTGCACCTGTGACGTCATCAGTTGCCAATTTGTCTAAATATTCAAACACTCATGACTCTCTTATTAGTTGTCCGATTTTCCTCAAACTTTTTTGTTCTGTTCATCTATTTTTTCTTCTCCTCTTAAAGAAATATGATTTTGGGGTAGACTTTTGTTTTAACCATTGTTCCCTGAAGTTTGGAGGCATCATTTCTTTTGCGCCGCGCGCCACTAAAAATACCAGCCCACATCCCCCCACCCCCCCCCAACCTTGGTGCATGCATGGCTTGATTTTTTTTTTCAATATTTCCACATTTTTAGATTTATTATGCCGGGTGCCCGGCTGTGGACAAAGAAACTTCCTGTTAATGTACCAACTTGAAACTCATTAAAAATTATGTCTACCTTTGGAAAACTTCAGTGTAAATTGACATCAAATACTAGCTAGTAGTATTTGGAATGTTTATCTGTTTTAGGGGCGACATCTAAAGGCTCGGAAATAATGATTGTCTCTGTTTTATGTACTACATTTAAATACGCATTATACATAATGAGAAAAAGAAGGTGCAAAGCTAGATGCAACCCCTCGCGATAAGCTCGAATGGCTGCGGTAAAGCTCGAAAAGGCACAATTATTGCACATTTTGATGTACACACTCAGCAAAAAATTTACAGTAATGATAGATAAAGGGTTCAATCTGAACCCTTCAATCTAGGAAAAGGGTAAAGTATTGTACCTTTTGACAACATCAAGCTGAAACTGCATTGTATTACTTTATGGAGTCATTAACAAAAAAAAAAACAATAGGGTTTCGATAAACGGAACCATTTTTTCTATTCTAAATTTCAAAGAATGTCAATATTCCAAATGGTTACAAATTGTTTCAGTGATACTTAGAAATGGCTTTTGGATATTGTCTACAGTGTAACAAGACGAATGCAAGTCAAGTAGTGTATCCAAAATTTGACACCCTTACCTATTATAAGAAAATCAAGTTTTGAACCCATTTTTGGCTTAATTCTACGACCCCTCCCCGTCAGTGCTAACTTGGGGCTAGCATCCTAAAGCACCCACCAACCCCCGACATGCACATGTGATATTGGAACATATTGGAATTTTTGTCCGATGATCTGTAACTGTATATTTACGCCCCATTTACCCCCCCACCCCCATCCCCCTGCCTATCCTTATTATTAATACTAGCAGATCTGCCCGTTTGTGCAATTTTGCCTTCGTATTAACTTTGGGGAAAACGATAGTGATGAACGTGACATGAAAGAAATATTTTNGTTTTTCGATTTTAAATTGAATAAAAATCACTGTAAAATTGTAAAAAAAAAAATTAAAAAAAAAAACCCATGAAGAATATATAGTCAAGTTATAAATGAACATGTCAAATGTAACCTGAAAATCATTTTTTTACACATTTTATGGTTTAAAGGTGTTTTTTTTAGCCAAGAACATGCCAAAAAGAAGGATTCTCAACTCAAATTGTGTATTTCAAGCCCGCGGCCCCACGGCCCCACGAACTCGCAGTGATCGGGCCGCTGCAGCGCGCTGGTCAGATACAGCGCGCTGGTCAGATACACGCCAATTTAACATCAAGCTCAACATGTCGTTCAAGCCGACAGCTGTGAAAAGACTCCCACGTGCCAAGGGGCAGCCAAGCAGAGAAGCCTTATACTGGAAGAATTTCGAAGTGAGTATCGTTTCATGTGAACCATATTGCCAGTATTTTCAACCTTTTCTTTTGAATTTACCGAGATATTTCCTTTAAAAAACGACAATTGGCTCGTGGTCCACGTAAGTTTTCCCGTGTAGTAAGACTGTTCATCGATTGTGGCGGCGATACTGTGTTGTATGAATTGAAAGCCGACGCAGTAAGGATTCGCATTCCTCTGCACAAGCCTCACTGTACTGCTCGGATCAGTAGCTTTTAACTTGACTTAAGTTAAAGTATTCAGCCACGTTATCAATTAAATTCCTTTACCATGTCTTTGATTTTGTTGCAAACACGGAAATTAGGGCCCAAATTGAGTGCGTGTCACGTAAAAATTGCAAACATCGCGTCAGCGGCAGAAGTCCAAAAATAAAAATAGACTCGGGTAACCATCCACAAAACAAGTCCAAAAGCGACTTTGATTAATTTTTATCAACACAATAATGGTTTTAAATGTTATTTTATTTCCCCTCCTTCCATATTTCAGGAAATTTGTTAAGTTTAATTAATGTTGATGTTAAAAATGTGTTAACTTAACCAACTTTGCAAATGTTCGTTGGTCTTACTCTGAAGTCTGAAGAGAAATAAACTCTTTTTAGTTACCGGTGTTCCTGATTCCAAAAAAAAATGGTCTTGGATTGATTTATGCCCAGTATAAACAAGTATGTCTTCTGAGACTGAGAGGTGGTTTCATTACGTTTCCTTCTTTTTTATTTTTATCATCAGTTTCCAGTGACAGTCAAAGAATATGGAGCAGTTACAGACATTGACTTCTCTCCTCTTGAACCATACAATTTTGCTGTCTCAAGTTCAACAAGGGTGAGTTCATTAAGCTTTATGGTCAATATTCCAATAGCGAGGGTTAACTTAACCTAGGTCTACGTCTATAAAGCTATTGCCATTTAGACCATTGGTTTATCTTATTAAATGTCCAGGTCTAAATAACAACGGCTTGGTCCTGGGTCAAGTTAAACCCAGCTATTGAAATTCAGGCCTTTGAGAGCACTGTGTTGAAAGAGTTTCTGTCCACTTTAATAAGCACTTATAGAAGTAGTCCTGGCTTTCCAATTTTTGCTTTCCCTTACCTTGGCCAATTAGAGTATTAAAATCCTTGCTAAAAAGTGCAGCATTAGCATGTATGGGTATTTCTATGAGGTTCTTAAAAGACCATAGGTACATAGAATTTGTGAAATACAAAAGTGAGAATAACGATTTCGAGAAGAGTCATATGGATTACGATATCTCTACTCGGAGTTGGTCATTTTCACCTTTTTGTTTCCATAAGGTTGGTTCAACTTNATCAATTTTTAAATATTCTATGTACAAAGTGAATGAGGAGTTGTCCGACATGACGTCACAGATTCCGTCCGTTTTGCCGATCGCACAGATCCCCATTGGCGACAGTGATTGTCAATTCTCTGTGACTTTGAAAAGTCATAACTTTTGAGCGGGTTGTCCGACTTTGCTCAAATTTTCACAGTTTGTTCATCTGATTTTACTTATTCCCATGAGAACACGATGATCCCAGGGATTGGTTCCCCTTTAACTTTACCAACTTTGCAAATGTTCGTTGGTCGAATCTGGTGATTCATCATCGACGCCCTACCCCCACGCTTCCATACGATTGTACACAATTTGAATGCATTGCGCACATCTGGCCCCTAATCTCTGGGTTTGCCGATTTTGTTTAAGTTTGGTATTTTGTAATCATGTATTTTTTGGTCAAATGTTGTATTTTTTGTGCTAATGGCTGCATTTATGTATCCAGCCGTCCACCAGCATGTGCGGCATGAGTAGTATGGAGATGCCTCTGTGTGTACACTGGTGGCAGTGCAGGCTTGATACGAAAGTGCATTAGCGCCATATATTTTATCCTTTGCCCTCTAAAAATTAAAGATCACAGTGCTACCAATGGTGCAAATGTCCAAATTAAAATCACCAAGACTTTTCAACAAATTAATAAATCACTGCTGCTAAATTACTAATGCATGGTGCACAAGGAAAAATGCATTATTTATAAATTTCCTGACAAAATTGGATCTAGGACAAAAGTAAGATCATAAAATCTAAGTGTCATTTAATATCAACAAAGTTCTAACCATATTCAGCATACATGTTCAGGTCTAATTCTGAAGAGAAAAAATAACTCTTTTTAGTTATCGGTGTTCCTGATTCAAGAAAAATGGTCTTGGATTGATTTATGCCCAGTATAAACAAGTATGTCTTCTGAGACTAAGAGGTGGTTTCATTATGTTTTCTTCTTTTTTATTTTTATCATCAGTTTCCAGTGACAGTCAAAGAATATGGAGCAGTTACAGACATTGACTTCTCTCCTCTTGAACCATACAATTTTGCTGTCTCAAGTTCAACAAGGGTGAGTTCATTAAGCTTTATGGTCAATATTCCAATAGCGAGGGTTAACTTAACCTAGGTCTACGTCTATAAAGCTATTGCCATTTAGACCATTGGTTTATCTTATTAAATGTCCAGGTCTAAATAACAACGGCTTGGTCCTGGGTCAAGTTAAACCCAGCTATTGAAATTCAGGCCTTTGAGAGCACTGTGTTGAAAGAGTTTCTGTCCACTTTAATAAGCACTTATAGAAGTAGTCCTGGCTTTCCAATTTTTGCTTTCCCTTACCTTGGCCAATTGGAGCATTAAAATCCTTACTGAAAAGTGCAGCATTTTTATTTATGGGTATTTCCACGAGCTTTCCAGAAACCATTAGGTCCACAGAATTTGTGAAATACAAAAGTGAGAATAACGATTTCGAGAAAAGTCATATGGATTACGATATCTCTACTCGGAGTTGGTCATTTTCACCTTTTTGTTTCCATAAGGTTGGTTCAACTTTTCATGTGATGTCAATGTAATATCTTTTTCTGTTCACCTTTCAAAGGGAATTTCATTGATCATTGCCCTCTTTTCTCAGAAATACACATTTAATTTAGAAATTTCTTATGGAACTGAAGCAACAAATATCTACCTTTGTTACATGGACATTGCGGTTTTTTTCTTACATTACAAGATCTTATAATATCAGGTGTCAAATTTCAATGTGCCATGGTCATTTTGCCTCATCTTTTGCTATTGTTATTTTTTAACGATATTTGACTTATTTGAAAAGGACATGGATTTTGAGATGTAGTATTTTACTAAAATTGATTTAGCCCCATGTAATTATCCTCATAAGTAGGCCAAAAACTGTTTGGTTATCCCTCAATTGACCAACCCGCTGAAACTCACCCAAGCTTTTTTATTTATTTATTTATTTTTATTTTTTTATTTTTTATTATTTGTTACTTTTGAAGTAAATTGAAAAATCTCGGGAAAATTATAAATAAACAAATTAAAGAAACCAAGCAATATTATTTTACCATTTAGGAGTTCATGAACTTTATGTTTCTCTATATAGTTATATTCTACTAAGCTCTGTCATCAAACTAATGGTTTTTTACTTTTTCATTGAATTGTATTGGCAACGCTGATTCATGATGGTAGACTCCATTGTTTTTTATTTAATTGATTTATTAATTCATCCATTTAAAACAGTTAACAAATCAAGAATCTTTCACAGCCAAGTGACGGAATTTCAGATATCACTGACCATTTGAATGCATTCATGAATAAAGATGTTTTCTGTCAATTATCAATCTTGTTTTTCTTCTTCCTGTTATAGGTTCAAATCTACAACCCCTTGACCAATCAGATCGAGAGATCCCTGTCACGTTTCAAGGGCGTGGCCTATGGAGCCAGCTACAGACATGACGGGAAGCTGATGGTGGCCGGAGGCGACGAGACCTTCGTCCGACTCTTTGACCTCTCGGGTCGCGCCATTCTGAGAATATTCAAAGGCCACCAGGGGTAAGAGGCCAGAGGCTTTTCCAGATTAATAATAAACAGGGATTAATTAAGCGCAATACTATTAGTTACACCCTGCTTGTCCCCGTATTACGTAAGAACAAGCAGGGTGCAACAATTTTATCTCATAAGGTGTAACGTGGTACTGGTGTGCGCTTGCATGCACGTGGCCAATTGTTACACACACTCTTAAATTGCGTGTCTTGTAGTTTTCAGGTGATATGGTACCATATTACTTGGTTAAAATCACAAATTGAATAATGAGGTTGAAGAATGAAACCGCACCAAGTGATAAATGCTTTTAAAGTTGTTCATATCGGGGAGCATGCTGGGATATCTCCGAGTGTACACCCGGTGCGTGCATTCTTTACACTGTGCAAGATCACTTCCGCACTAGAAACCTACCTTTCATGCTCTTCGATATGAACTAACGTAAATACACGTGTTGCTCTGGGAAATATATTCAACTGTGCTAGTCATTATGAATACATGCTTGGGGAATTAGCTGTAAAATATGTTTTTAATTTAGATTTGAAGACATTTAAAGACAAGAAATTCCTGATGTGCATTGGCAGTCAATTCCATACTTTCGGCGCTGCTATGGCAAATACACAGTTGCCCATAGTTTGTTTCCTAGGTTTTCGAGGTTCGGAAGGTGTAGGATTCGTGTGTCGTTGGAACTGTGCAGGCTGTGACTTTTATTTACATTATCAGAGATGCCAACTGTTCTGGAATATGCATGGGGTGTATTTTCATATGAATTCAGGGGCAGTATTTTGGTAACTGTCTTATCTCGGTGTCTTATCTTTTGTCTTATCTCCATAAGATAAGACAGTGCTAAGACAGTCTTAAATTGGTATTCCGAAAACTCTCTTTTCTCTGTCTTATCTCTCTTAGGACCCGCCTATCTTATCTCAGACAACCAATTGAAATCAATGTTCCATTCCTCTCTCAAGCTCATGGACCAATGAAAACCTTAGCTGAAGCCCCTGCGCAACACAGTTTCAATACGCTGAAACACTTCACATACTGCGCACTAGCAAATTAATTGTCCTAATTATCACGTGTTTTGAGCACATGTTCAAGAAATTCATCCTGTTGCATCAAAACGCAGGTAAACAAAATTCATAAAAATTCAAACAAAAGAACTTTTTGAAAGTTTGTATTGGTCTTTCATAATCAGACATTCGTTTATTAACTTGATTTATTTACTAATAATGTTTAATGCAAGAAAGATTGCCGCCATGGTGGAGATAAGACAGCTACAGTGTAGGAGGTGTCCTAAATCTCTATGCGAAGTAATACGTTAGAAAAGATAAGACAAAAGATAAGACGCTTTTCAAAATACCAATTTATCTTATCTCTCTTGCGCGTAGTACGTTGCGCGCTGCATTTTTATGGCGCGAGGGGAGATAAGACAAAAGTTAGGACACCGAGATAAGACAGCTTCCAGAATAGCAATTTAAAGATAAGATAATATTTTGAGATAAGACACCTACCAGAATACCGTGCTTCCAGAATAGCAATTTAAAGATAAGATAATATTTTGAGATAAGACACCTACCAGAATACCGCCCCTGGTCTTTTATTACGAGTGAATGGCTGCTTATGTGGTTATTGTTGTCACTTTTGCTTTCACTTTTGTCCAGCGGTTGCATTATTCAGATTTTAATTTTGACCTTATATTCTGTAACTGTTAGCATCACTGCATTTTACCTGCATGGGTGCAAGTAAGGGGCCAAAAGGACTGCAATCCCGTTTACTTTTCCCTGCTCTTTCATTTTTGCCCCAATGGAGAGTCATCTATAGAAAAGAAGCTCATATAGCGCTTGCCAAGCCATTGATGACCTTCTCCGAGGCTTTTAAAAAATGAAGACTTTTCCATACTTAGCAATACTGTGTGCGTTTGGAGGTGAAAATGAAAGATGGACGATAAAATGAAGGTTGGAAATTGAGTCTGTAAATGAAATTTTCACTGCTACTATTGATTTGAGTACAGTGACTTTCAAAACATGAAAATAACAACCCTCTAATATGTACTAGTTTTAAATTCAGTGAAGTCTAGTAATATTTTTGTATGCCGAAATATTCGCTTTTACTGTGTCTATTATCTTGGGTTTTTTTTTAATTGTATGTTTGAATGTTTGTTTGTTTGTTTGTTTGTTTACCAGGCCTGTCCACGTCTCCAAGTTCGCCGCCAACAATCAGGTGATGTCTTGTTCAGATGATAAGACCGTCCGATGCTGGGATATCCCGAGCGAAAATGAGGTNTTGACCTCTCAGGTCGTGCCATTCTGAGAATATTCAAAGGCCACCAGGGGTAAGAAGCCAGAGGCTTTTCTACATTAATAGTGTACAGGGATTAGTTAAGCGCAATACGTTGCAATACCTTTACAGTTGTTCCCATCAGGGAGCATGCTGGGATATCTTCCAGTGCACACCCGATGCACGGAATGTTTACATTGCGCAAGATCACTTCCGTACTAGAAACCTACCTTTCATGCTCTTCGATATGAACAACCGTAAATACACGTGTTGCTATGCTAAATAAATTTGAATGTGCAAGTGTTTCTGAATACATGCTTGGGGAGTTAGCGGAAAAGATAGGTTTTTAATTTAGATTTGAAGATATCTAAAGATGCATTAGCAGTCGATTCCAAAGTTTTGGCGCTGCTATGGCAAATGCACAGTCACCCATAATGAGTTTGGTTTTGAGGTTCGGAATGTGAAGGATTTGTGTGTCGTTGGAACTGTGCAGGCTGTGACTTTTATTTACATTATCAGAGATGCCAACTGTTCTGGAATATGCATGAGGTGTATTTTCATATGAATTCTGGGCTTTCATTATATGTGGGTAGGTGAGTATATGGTTGTTGTCATATTTGCTCTTAGCTGTTGCGTGATTCAGATTTTAATTTTGATCTTATGCATATTCTAGAGCTGTTGGCATTCCTGCATTTTACCTGCACTAGTGCACATAAAGGGCCAAAAGGGCTGCAATCGCCTTTACTTTTCTCTGATCTTTCATTTTTGCCCCAATGGAGCGGCACTTGTAGAAAAGAAGCTGATATAGCCCTTGCCAAGCCCTTGATGACCTTCTCCAACGCGTTTAAGAAATGAAGACTTTTTAATACTTAGCAATGCTGTGTGCGTTTATAGGTGAAAATGAAAGGCGGCCGATAAAATGAAGATTGGAAATTGAGTTTGTAAATTAAATTTTCACTACTCCTATAGATTTGAGTACAGTGACTTTCAAAACACAGAAATAATAACCCTCTAATGTGTAATGGTCTCAAATTCAGTGAAGTCCAGTAAGATGTTTGTATGCTGAAATGTTCGCTTTTACTGTGTCTATTGTTATATTTTTCAAAATCATATGTTTGGTTGTTTGTTTGTTTACCAGGCCCGTCCACGTCTCCAAGTTCGCCGCCAACAATCAGGTGATGTCTTGTTCAGATGATAAGACCGTCCGATGCTGGGATATCCCGAGCGAAAATGAGGTGGTCCAGTTTTCTGATCACAGCGATTATATCAGGTCAGGGGTCATCAGTCCAAGCAGCAAAGACATCTGGCTTACAGGTGAGATATGGGGAGAAATTAAATCTTGCATTTCCCCTCATTAAATCTCTAAAAAGGGATTAAAGGTGTTATGGCACCTGCATGATGCTACAAATATTTTTGTCACCACTTGCCCCAATAGGGCTACTGTGTTTTTAAATCACTTGCCCAAACACAGTTTATCTTGCCTCAAATTAATGGCCAATGCTGCTTGGAAAACTAGTAGAAGACTGCAACTTGCGCCATTGGGCAAGTGACAATTCAATTACTTGTCTATCAGCTAAATTTGTTTGCTTGGGCATGCGGGCAAGTTGGTTTGTAGCACCTTGACTTGTAACAGAAAAGATGCAATAGAACTTACAACACACATCAATTTTAAATCCATGCAGTAAGCTTACATTTACATCAAACCTCCAACCAAACCTTCGAAAATACTTTGATCTTCGCATCAGTCATAAGCATAAGCCTTAATGGCAAGCTTCATCCTAACTCTTTATCGCTGATCAGGAACGGAGCAATGAATGCTATGGCCTCCTCTGACAATGAATCTGAATTTGCTGCTGAACATTAGTTGTTTTGTTGAAATGGAAGACATAATAAAGCCTTTTGTTTAAGAAATGCTTTTCTGTAGATCCATGTCTTCTTGTGTTTTAAGTTCTTTATCTCACTCAATTCTTGGCATATGAAGCTGATCAATATCTCAAATTAAAGCTTATGGAATGGGCAATTTGAGGAATTAAGAACAAAATAAAAAAAATCTGAATTCTGTCTGATTCCGACGTGACGAGTCTCATATCAGGTCTTATGCCATCAGTTTATAATAATAATAATAATAATAATATATATAATTTATATGGCAGTTTAAGCAGTAAAAAACTTCTACCTTACTGGTGAGTGGTGAATAAAGATCAAATTCCTTACAAGACGAAAATTTAGCAGTATAGTTTCACCACGGATGGGTATGAGCATTATGTATATGAGCCATTAGCAGAGAGTAGAAAGGATTATGAATGAATTGATTGAAAGACAATAAATGATGAGATTTCAAAACTGCTCGTTCTTGTTGGTAGGATCGTTTCTACGATTATACTGTGAAAATGTTTGATCTGATGACAGTTACTAGCATAATGTCCGTGGACCATGGCCAGCCAGTAGAGAGAATTCTTACTGTTAGATAGAACAATTGAATAATTCAAATTTTTCTGTTCTCGTTTGTAGGGTCCTATGACCATACTGTAAAGATGTTTGATCTAAGAACGGGCACAAGCATCATGTCTGTGGACCATGGCCAGCCAGTTGAAAGAGTACTGATGTTTCCAGCTGGAGGGGTCTTCTTATCCGCAGGTACACATTCAATACACTTAATTTTTTTGTGCTTTAACCCTAATCCCATTGGGATATTTCAGTCATCTCAGTTCATTGGGGGGGGGGGGGGGGGGGGGGCTTATTTGGCCCCTTCGCCGTCGAGCACGCGATCGCGCCGAAATTTAGCTCTTTAGCTCGCGATGTTAGCTCTTAGATTGCATAGTCAAATTTTTCAAAAATCTACTCATTATGCTAATTAGGCATTAATTATGCATAATTATGCATGAATTCTAACAAACGGCAATAAATCACTTGCTGAAGCTCCGAATGTGCTGATTTTTGGTCTAGATATTTATTGTAATGTTTCAGACATATTGTCATGGAAAGAAAATGCAATCAAAATCTATTTCTTATGTATTCTATTGTTTTTGTGAATTTCTTATGTATTTCCTTGTTTTTGTTACTTTATTATTAATATTGTTTTTTCGATGGGAATTGTTGATACGAATATTTTTCAAATAAGCGTAGCGTCGGTACCACATACCCGGTCATCATGAATTTGGTGTCAAAAGTTGCGCAAGACTTGAAAGAAAAAAGTCAGAAAAAATTATGGCGCGAGCTTCTCGCGTTTCAGATTTATCGCGAAA
>BQKZ01001203.1:63082-81986 GCA_036244855.1 Temnopleurus reevesii | reverse complement strand
ATCCCAACTTTGTGAACAGACCCATCTACTAAAAGAGGGTGTAGATGTAGCACCTTACTTCACTGAGTTGGGAGGTTTGTATTTTGAAAATCTAATTCAGGGGGTTTCATCAATTGATTTTTTTCTGTGTTGTGTACATAATACTTGAAATTATTCTTGCCTTATCCCTACATGGATAAACACTGATTGACAAAGCATTTCTGTGATGCTTTGAAAAAATTCATAGGCGTAATCAGATAGGAATCAAACCCATGATCTCCTGATAACTAGACGGGTATATTATAACTAGACCACCCAGAGCCGATGGAATTGGCGGGTTCGATTTACATAAAAGCAGCAGGTAGTTCCTGAATGTCAATTAAATGAATGTTATGTTTTAGAGGGGGAGCATGGGTAATTTATATTGTTAATGACATGTTTTTTTATGGCCCTTCTTCTTTTTGTTTTGTCCACTGTTCAATTATCTGTTCTTGATTTCGCATTTTGATTTACAGCAAAGTGTGAGGTTAAGAACGCCTCACGTCACCTTTAGCGTGCTCCAAGAGCTGATCCGTCGTGGCGTGATAAAGAGCGCCCTCTCTGGCAGGGATGAACGATGGTTGTGTATCATCCTCACCTTCCTGAAGAAGTACATTTCCGACACCAACTTCACCCCGATTGCAATTGATATCTCTAATATGCTTTTAGGTATGTCATGCTCTGCAATAACCTTGTTGTTTATTTAAACCGATAGACCAGTTTTGGGAGGATGGTGCTTCAGATATTTTATTAATATAATTTATGCTTATATAGCTCATAATACAAGGGTCTCTATGCGCTTAACAAAGTAGAATACAATACAAAATACCATCTTCAAAATTATTACTACTTTGTGAGCTGTAGTAAATGTATTACCATAATGCAGCTTTTTAATGGCAAATTAGAGTATGTTCATAGTTTGTTTGATTAAAATCGATCAAGAAACGGCTTAATTATCAAAAAATAAAAAATTATGCTGCGGTCTCCCTCCCTAGCACAACATGCTTCACGCACAAAATGAATGCAAACTCACACACCACAGACAAAACCACTGATAGCTCCGCCCATTCCGGGCCGACGCTCCCCCGTGCGAAAGCACTTAGCACACCGTAGGAATCATGGCTGATTGGCGTATTGGACGTAAGATACTCCGGAATACATACAATTTTCTCTCTTTATTTCTTACACAGTTATATTTATGTATGTAAAGCAACTTGTGAATACATCAGCTCGTTTCACATCACTTTCTGCATCCCGACCATTACGAATCTTTACGACCTTTAACACAATTATTGTTCCTATTTTGCTGAGTGTTCAGAGTTTGTGTGATTCTATCTAATACTGTATCAAGCAGAGACAAAAAAATGAGGATCGAATTATCTTCAATAAAATGAATCTTGAAGTGATATAAATTGGAAATTGAACTGAATAGAAATTTGGATATAATCAAATTTTATCGAAAAAGGCAATATAAAGGGAAGATACCAAAAAAATTATATTTTTATATCAGACTGCTAAATAAGTGGTGGCTTTATACTGTAGCACCCATGTACATAGGCTTACATGTTATTGCTCTGGTCTTAGCGACTATAACTGATGGAAATGTATGATCATATTTTTTAGTTTTTGTAATCCTGGTATAACAGGGCTTCAAATTATTATAACAATCATATTTTTTTTATGGTTCTGAGGATCTCATTGTTCTGAAGATTCTTTTAACAAGTCCTTGTCTTTTTCTCCTCTTCCATCAGATATCTACGGCCCGGTGATGGGTGAGAGCGAGGATGTGTTTAAGCGCTTCCAGGCCCTGCGCCTCGGCCTTCAACAGGAGCTTCGATACCACACTACCCTGGAGGAGATCAGAGGGATGCTGGATACCATTCTAGCTGCATCATCATCATCTCCTGCTACCATCACTAATGATGCCATCCCAAATGAGATGGAGAGAACAGATGGAGAGAGGATAGACTCGAATAGCTTCCAGATTGGGGCAACATGACATTGAAGAAGTAAAACATAATCTTTTGTTCATCTTGAAAATATTTTAATGAGAACATTTGAAGATAGAGGATGCCTTGATGTCATTTTGCATGCGTCATCATCATGATAATCACAGTTGTCTAAAAAATGGCACAACCATCATTATCACCATTGTCATCATCATCATCATTACCATTTCCATCTGCATCACCATCATTACCACCACCACCACCATCACCATCATCACCATCATCCTCATCGTCAGCAATGATGTAATTATTCCTCTAAATTAGAGAGAACAGAGGGGGAGGGTAGTGAGAGATAGCATGATATCGTTCTGACTGTATCATTATCATCATGTTTATCCATTCTAATGATGATAATTATCATCTATGAATGGTGAATGCCATAAAACCCAATTTCTCTCTCTCTCTCGAAGCAACGTGATTGGTCAACTAACATCCTAAAATCTACTGGTAAAAAAAACTCATAACATCTCCTCCATTAGCTGGTGATATCGACGTGCTGAAAAAGTGCTTTAAACGCGATCATTTTGCATGAAGGAAACTTGTCACCACCTAACAGTATTTTCAGTAGGAAATTTCATGAAAATAGCATGAATATACCAATAACTGTTTGGAAATGACAGGGGAAACGGAAGGAAATGATGGATAATAAATTATTCTTCCAAATGTTATTACCAAGCGATGTCACCAACCAAATTATGCACTGTTACTCTTTCCATCATTGTACTATTGATATGAAACACACATAAACTGTGTGTGTTATCACAGTAAAAAGGTGAAATTCATGCAAACTGACACTGATAACCTTTTGCCAATTAGGACTTTGTAATACGTGAGACATTATTTTGAGTAATTATGTGCCATGAGCGCCCAGCTGGGATGGAGACTGGTGCTATACAAGAGGCCATCATCATCTTCAACAACGTACCATTTGATAAATATCTTCGGGTTCATCATGACTGAGTCTGTAGACTTACGAGTGCTCTGGTTCAGTGTTCAAGACATAGGCCATTTGTGATATTGTGACTCGAATCATGATGTTTGTAATATGTTTTGTAAAATGTATTAATTTGTAATAAAGATCAATAAACAAACAAGCTTTTATGAGACATTTTTACACTCATTGTCCTTTTGCAAATCATCTGGAATCATTGAATGTAATGAAGAGTGAAGGGGCTGTCTCTGATTATGATGATTATACATGTTATGAAGTTATGCAGAATGGCTAACCTTCTGGCATATCAGCTTATCTGGTTTTATCTCTCAATTGAACACCTCGGTCATTTTTTTTTTTTTGCCCTTCTATCACCCTTTATATTTATGGGAAGCATATCATGGTTGTATTTCATAAAGCTGTACGTACAGGTATGCACAATTCTGCATGTGATTTGATTGCTTACCATTTCTTGCACTCGATATCCCCTTTGGCGCTGAAATGGCTAGGGAGAAAGGATCACCAGTCGAGCATACCTCTATAAAGAACAGATTGATGAAACACAACCCTGGTGCAGATTTTCGGCTAATTCTGATTCTGAATCATTTCTACTTGTATGAAATATACAAGGAGATAGGCATTAATGAATGTCAGTACATGATGAGTAAAGTGCTTGATAAAATGATCTAAATCTGTGTGACAAACAAAGAGCTGATTGAAATGATCTGATACAAAACTGATTAGATTGGTCTAATTGATCTGATATAAAACTGATAAGATTGTTCTAAACCTGTGTGACAAACAAAGTACAGGATGAAATGATCTGATGCAAAACTGATTAGATTCGTCTTAACCTGTGTGCCAAGTAAAGTGTGGATGAAATGATCTGATATGAGACTGATCAAGATCGGTCTTAACTTGTGTGACAAACAAAGTTTGGGATGAAATGATCTGATGCAAAACTGATTAGATGAAATGGTGGATGAAATGACCTGATGCAAATCTGATTAGACTGGTTTAAACCTATGTGACAAACAAAGTGCTGGATGAAATGATCTGTTGCAAAACTGATTTGATTGAGCTAGACCTGTGTAACGAACAAAGTGCTGGATTAAATGACCTGATGCAAATCTGATTTGTTTAATCTAAACCTGTGTAAATGACCTGATGCAAAACTGATTAGATTCGTCTTAACCTGTGTGCCAAGTAAAGTGTGGATGAAATGATCTGATTCAAGACTGATCAAGATCGGTCTTGATTGTGTGACAAACAAATTTTGTGGTGAAAAGATCTGATGCAAAACTGATTAGATTGGTTTAAACCTGTGAGACTTGCAGAGAGCTGGATCAAATGATCTGATGCAAAACTGATTTTATTGATCTAGACCTGTGTGACTTACAGAGAGCCGGATGAAATGATCTGATGCAAAACTGATTAAATTGGTCTAAACCTGTGTGCCAAGCAAAGTGTGGATGAAATAATCTGATACAAGACTGATCAAGATCGGTCTTGATTGTGTGCCAAGCAAAGTGTGGATGAAATGATCTGACACAAGACTGATCAAGGTCGATCTTAACTTGTGTGACAAACAAAGTTTGGGGTGAAATAATCTGATGCAAAAGTGATTATATAAAATGGTGGATGAAATGACCTGATGAAAATCTGATTAGATTGGCCTAAACCTGCTTGACAAACAAAATGTGGGATGAAATGATCTGATACAAATAATAATACACTACATTTATATAGCGCTTATTAAATACGAAGTATTTCTCTAAGCGCTCTGAGCATTATTACCCGGCTATAGCATGGCCATCATTCGGCGCTCACTGCATTCAAGGAATTTCTTCCTATTGGTACCCATTCACCTCACCTGGGTTGAGTGCAGCACAATGCAGATAAATTTCTTGCTGAAGGAAATTGACGCCATGGATGGGACTCGAACCTACGACCTTCGGGTTAAAAGGCGAGAGTCAGAACCACTACACAACGACGCCTCTGGCGTAAAACTGATTATATTTGTCTCAACCTGCGTGACAAGGAAAGTGCTGGATGAAATGATCTGATACAAAGCTGATTAGATTGGTCTAAACATTTTAGGTAGACAAAGTGCTGGAAGAAATGAAGTCCCTTTTGCAGGATATATACTGAGCCGAAGTGGTTCAATTTCTATTTGGAGACATTTTCGCAGCATCTTTTTATTATATGTAATTTATGAACATATATTCTATCAATGCCTACATGCTTTGTGATCCAATAGGCGGGTTTACTAATAGATGCAAATTTTATGCATACTGTTAACGCAAAGGTTGTTCTTGACAACCCTAAAGCTTGCCCGAGGCTTACCTGACATAGCAACAAGTAATGTATGCAAACTGAATTCCAATTAGTGTAGTCTTATTGTTATCACACGGCTTAGGGAATACCACGTAACTACGTTCAGTGGCAAGAAAAGCACATAAATTTGAATATGTAAGAAAACCCGCCTATTGAAAAAAAAGAAGATATTTTTGATGGAAACCGCACTTCCCAATATTTTCACAAAGTTTAAGCTTCAACAAAGGTATTTTCTTGAAAACTATGCCTAATATACATGATAAACCAATACTCTGATGATTATGTGAGGAGTCTGAAAATTGGCATTAAAACAATACTATTTTATTATTTCATTACGTGAGAAGTATTATTTACATAATTCATTTTACATGGTTCTCACAAAAGGACTCTTGAAAATGTATGATTATGTTGATTTTTGTACTAGGCATGGTTACCAGATAGCCGTTATATATAGACTGTTTTGTTTCGTGACACACCCAATCACTCGCTATAATATCTGCAAGCATGGAAGGGTGAATTGATTAACACGATACAAACTATTTCTGTTCAATAAAGTGGGTCACAGATAATAGATCCATGCGCAATGTATTCAACTGTGCAGACACAGCAATCACAAGCCGGTCCCGGTTTGAATAGCATCACAAAGGACCATTTAACTTTTTTTTTAAATCTCTTGTAGGGTTTCACTGACACATAAAATGTATGATTATATTGGTTTTTGTACATATGGCATGCTTACCAGATAGCTGTTATATATAGACTGTTTTGTTTCGTGACACACCCAATCACTCGCTAATATATCTGCAAGCATGGAAGGGTGAATTGATTAACACGATACAAACTATTTCTGTTCAATAAAGTGGGTCACAGATAATAGATCCATGCGCAATGTATTCAACTGTGCAGACACAGCAATCACAAGCCGGTCCCGGTTTGAATAGCATCACAAAGGACCATTTAACTTTTTTTTAAAATCTCTTGTAGGGTTTCACTGACACATAAAATGTATGATTATATTGGTTTTTGTACATATGGCATGCTTACCAGATAGCTGATATACATAGCTGTTTTGTTTTGTGACACACCCAATCCCTCTTTAAAATGTTAAGTTATTTTCAGTTGGGGAAAACACCTTTTTGATGTGTTCATATCTGTATGGCTTCCATTAACAGACAAGTATCAAATCTTTAATGGTAGAATACTTCTTTTGCAGCCTAAAATTTTATTTTCTAAGATTGTTGTGTTATGTTGAAGAGTACTAAATGTTAGAACTTATCACCAATCAATTAAGCACAAAGATTGGTCATGATAAGGCGCATTTATAGTTATTCCAATAATAATTCTTCTATTTGGGCCTCGAACTAATGGACAGTGCGTTCAAAATTCAGAACAGCCGTTAACCCCACGTTGACCAATGGCGCAAGAGTCTTTCTCAGTGCGTATTCCGAATGGTGTGGCAGTGTATATTGAAGTGCGCACTGAATGTGCTCTTATGTTTTGTGTGTGTGTGTGTGTGTGTGTGTGTGTGTGTGTGTGTGGTACCGTAATACGCGAGGAGTATCGCGAAACCGTTGGTGTCTAGATGAATTATGATAGAATAGATTTTTATTTGAATTAGATATTCTGGACTACATTCGACCAAAATACATCATAGAGGTTATTATTTTGGCATATCTGAGGTACACAACAAGTTGTAAGCATAACCGTAATGTGTGACAATCTAGTTTTCTACCTTTAAAGACGATATAAACCATCATTAACGCAGGGTGATAAAATGAGGACATTTCAACACACACAAGAAAATAACTGTCCCTCTTGAAAGTATACCATAATTCTTTTAGCGGAGGGGTGTTTAATAACCCAATTTAGCTGTCAGTTACTTAAAAGAAGAGTCTACCAAACAATTATATTTCTTCAACAGAAGAAGAAAAAATAGATGAACAGAACAAACAAGTTTGAGTGAAATCGGACAACTAGTAAGAGAGTGATGAATGTTTGAATATTTAGACAAATTGGTAACTGATGACGTCACAAGTGCACAACTGACCATCTATTACATTCATATCAATGTTATAGAATGTTATTTTTTTTTTCCCCAAAATATGATTTGCTCAACACTTTATCCATAGGATATCATTATGATAGATATATAGATCCACTATTTGCATGTTTACATTCATACAAACTTGGCGACTTTCTGTCGCCAAGTAATGAAAACTCTGGTTAGTTGTGCACCCATGATGTCATCAAATTGGCAACATCTCTGGAAATTTCCACTGATTTGCCCACTTTTTCAAATTTTTAAAAATTCATAACTTTGTTATTACTTGTCCGATTTTCTTCAAACTTGTTTTGTTTTACTCACCAATTTTTTTCTGCTTCTGTTAAAAAAAATATTATTTTGGGGTAGACTCTTCTTTTAAAGGCAATGAATAACCTGGTCTAGAATGAAATAAAATTTTACTGTTTTGGACAGTAAATATTTATTTCATTCAGTTATGAGCTATAAAACGACAAATAAATGAATAAATTGTTTCAGATATTCAGAAGGTTGTATACATTTAAACTGTTTTTTTTTTGGCGATGATTTGAAATTGTTAGATAATGCCTTCAACTTATCGGACTAATTTGTCGGTGAAAGTCCTTGTGGTCGAACAAATGATGGGTTAAAGAGAATACACAGAATCGACAAATTTTGTTTTTCAAAATTTACAATGCTCTTATTTGACGATTGTTTAGGATGAAACTGGACCCTGAAATTTGCAAATAGATTATTGGACGTATATTCAAGTGCTATTTGTCAGTGACCAGACTCTGTTCAATCACTTTAAAGAAATTCATTTTTGAATGAAAAAAGACAACTTCCCGTATTTCCCAGAAATGGACATTAACCGAAATTTATAGGCGTTGAAAAATGGAATCAAGATGCTTAAAGTCATTCTCATCCAAGTATAAGAAAACTGTCAGAATGAATCGATTTAATTTAAAGCTTATTGTCACAATTATCAGTTTATAAACACTATATAAGTGTACGCGAGGGGATGACTAGTCACAATTTTTTTTCACAAGGGGCTTGCAAAACAACAACAAAACATTGTGACTTTTGAAAAGGGACGTTTTTCCGTTATTGTATCCTCCATTTTTTTGTATCAAACTCTGATTCTTTTAGAGAGATGAAAGAAAATACTGCCAACATGATGTAAACTATTTCCGTAACTTATAAAGTGGGTTATGGGACAATAGATCCGTACGCCGTGTATCGAACTGTGCGGACACAACAATTACAAGCCGGTGCCGATTTGAATAACATTACAAAGGAGCTTTGAATTGGCATTCGACTTAACTTTGCGGAAATAGATTATATCATGTTTGTCATACTACAGTATGTTATTGGGCAGACATCCTCTAAAAAGATGTGCTACTTTTTAAAAGGTGATAGTAGCAGTTTTGTTGCGCTTATGAACTGTAAATTTCTCGATTAAATCAAGTCGAGCATCGTTTAAAGGGGTGTGGACATCCTCATTTTGAATTTGTAGGATTTCCATCAAAGATTTTCGAAATCAACGCACATCGAATATTGATACCGTAGATTATGCGAATCACCAGCCGCGCAGGGGGATGAATAATTTTGTGTCACAGCAAAATTTGAAATACTAATAGACTGTAATTGATATTACAGCGTCTTTATGATCATGAATGGGGACTCGAACAAGTTTAAATTATGTCCATGGAATGTTTATTTTTGTTGGATAAGGATTCGCGCCGAAAAGAGTAATGATCTACCAGTCCTCAGGTAAAAAAATTCGATTTGACAAGCTAAACGATTACCGTATTATCTCGACCATAAGCACCGTGAAATTGAAGAGTTTCCATGCGTGTTGGATATGATTGACATAGCGCCCGCTCTCGGGAGAGAGAAAAGTAAAATGTTGATTAATCATTTCAGCTCTCAAAACTTCCCCCAAAATTAACATAATACATATTCATAAGTCCTCTCAGTCCTTGAGTAACTGTATTGAACGGCTATCGAGTAGATTGCATTCATCGTTGTACAATACGTCTTGCTATGCTAAAAAGGATTGGAACAAATTAAAGCTCATAATGAAATAGTTTCAATTGAACTCAGATACCAGAGCTGCTGATTGACCGGATTAATGAATACCATTCATTGGTGATGATAATGCATCAGTGACAGGAGACCCATCGAACACGATTGAACACGCCACTTTTTTCAGATGATAATTAATTGCCCCAGAACAAAGAGTCGTGTTGATTCGTGCTTAGTCGGGGCTACTATGTGATTGGAGCTTTTTTTTTATTAAAGAAGAATGTTACTCATTACGTTTAACATGTCTCTACCTATCGGTCTGTATGAAGAACTTCAGAAAATATTGAATTTCGCGAAATGTTAACGTACGGTATCGTCTGCCATTGTTTTTCAAGGGGCAGCCATTTCGTTCTTGATCCATTGATCTCAATATCAATTACAAGTAAAAATCTATATGACAAACAATATTACATCACGATAAACAAATAAAGATAGAGTGAATATTTTAAAAATATAAGGTTTGTAATTGATATGGTATTTTGAATTTTTGTCTGTTTCTGCTATAGAAATGGATTTTATTGGGCTTGCTTGACACGATTTGCCTCAATTGGCCTCATGTAGTGTGCATGTATTGTCTGCACACTGGTGAACACAAATAGATGTTTTGTTTTTGAGGCTATCATGGCTATAGAACACAAAAACATGACTGTAAATAACCAACCAGCTGTACTACAGATTTTTCTTTTGTTATGGTCTACCGACAAATGCTTAACGCTATAGAAAGTTGCGGCCATGGATTAAAATAGCCAACTTATACTAAAGGCTCCTCTCTTCCATTTCTTTTGTAACACGGAAACTTGATTTCTACTCCGCAAAATGACATGGACATTCCAAGAATATATAATCATTGTGAACACAACGATGTTTTTAAAATAAATCCATACCAGTATTAAGATATTTAAAAATAGTTATGATGAGTTGTATGTGAAGTGCATTTTTCTTCAAATTCTAAGTTTATAGTTCTATCAAGAACGCTTATATTGGAGAAAAACAAAATGGGGAACCACAGGTATTGCTGGCTAGCAGACAACATTTTGTCTCAGGAAATATTTATTTATCCCCCAATTCTTTGCTTTATATCATGTTTAATATATTATATTCCAATAAAAAGTTAAATTATTCTTGGGGTTTCAATCCCCTTTAATAGTGGTGATCCCACACTTATTGAAACAAACAATAACAGCATTCCATGACAGCGTCAATTCCTTTGTCTGTTGAATGAACATTCCTCGTGTAAAAGCTTTTAGTTTACAGATGCCCATCAATAGATGATAAAATAGATGATAAAATACGACGCATTCTCCGTTTCTTTCTTTTTGTGAAGCAAATGACTGGGGCGGATATATGCAAGCAATGGCAACGAAATTCAGATCTCCCCGCTCGTCTGATCCCCCAAAACCTTATTTTCAGTCGGCCACCACCCCTTCGCCAATAGGACGAGGGAAGAATGAAATCTACATAGAGAACAATGGTTAATGCGGTCCCATTTAGGGGCTGCTGCCAGCTCGCCCCCTCCTGGATTCCCGTTTGAATAGAATGAAACTTTCCAGAACAAAAGAAAGTAGGGCTAAATTCCTCTTTTCCGGATTTCAAATTATGCTGTTCGAAGACAGCTTGTGCCGCAAAACACCAATTTAAAAGTATAGACTATATAATCACGATAAAATGATTCACGAAATAGGGGATAACCCCCCTTTCTATTCATCATTATTTAAAAAAAAAACGATTTGTAAAAATATTTTCGGATGACTAGCCATTGATACGGCTCGATCTTCCGTAATTATTAGAATCGACAAAAAAAAAACCAAACACACAAGGACCTTTGAATGAAATTGTAATAGCGAGAATCTTATGGAAGAATTGCAATGCAATATTGCACACTTAACGGCCCGTATCCCGATAGCGAGGTTTAACTTAACCCTGGACTAACTCATTGTTATTTAGACCCGGGCTTTTCAAAAGTTAAACCAAGAGTCTAAAGAACAATGACTTAGACCTGGGTTAAGTTAAACCTCGCTATCGAAATACGGGCCATACTGCTCAAAATGCCAATATACACATTACAATGTCATAGATCGTTGTGTCTGTCCATGATAAGAATTTAACGATTCGTGAAATCAATTGATCAATGGCAATATAACGACTAAATGAGATCAGGAACCAACATTTGAATAGGCGGGTTTACTTATATATTCAAATGTATGTGCGTTTAACGTAGTTACGCGGTATTCCATAGGCCGGTTGATAACAATAAGACTAAAATACTTGGAATTCAGTTTGCATACATTACTTTTTGCTATGTCGGGCAAGCCTCGAGCAAGGTTTTGGGTTGTCAAGAACAACCTTTGTGTTAGAGGTATGCATAAAATTTGCATTATTAGCAAACCCGCCTATTAATCCAGGCTTACAGGTCAACTCTTTATCTCTATTGATATAATCACAAATCATGAATATGTATAAAAGTAGACAGGTCATTGTAATTAAGATTATCTTAGATCACTATTCATTTACTTGATCATTTTGTACCAGAGAGGGCGCTTGTCAAGAGAGTTATGTTGAACGGTGCTTATGGTCGAGATAATACGGTATGCCCTCAAAGTTGCCGGAGCACCCGGTTGGGGTTTATCGGCACATGTACAGATCATTATTAAACCGCTTTTATCTTGAAAAATAAACATGACCTGATTTTGACAAAGGTTTAGAATTATGAATACTGCAATGGCTGAATTTACTAAATTTAACTTTTATTTTCGGCATTTGTATTCATTGTTTTTAAATTGATAATTTCTTTTATGTAATAGGGTACCATTGGAACTCATTCAAGAGGGGGAGATACGTTTTTGTTGTGTTTATCTTGAACCTACATTTAAATTGTAAATTTCTTCAACATTAATTTTTTTTTTGCAATCATGTTGACATCAACTTTTTTTTCATGGTACATGCATGATTTCCATTAAAGTTTTCAGGACATGATCGTTGTAGATTATGTAAATCACCAGCGGCGCGGAGGGATAAATGAGTATTAAAACTGTGAACTGAATATCTTCCTTATAGCTGTTACGTCTTTTATGAACATGAATATGGATTCTTAAAAAGCTTTCCATCACATTCAAAAACATGATCGCTATTAAAGGGAGACATAGCAAATGTTGATACCGACCGATTATGCAGATTGCCGGCTGCCCAATTTGATATGGGGAAATAAGATATTTGCAAATTACAAGTATTTCTCTTACATGGGCTGTCTTGCACAGCAGGCCATGTGGCTTGAACGAGAATTCCCTGTCTTTTGAATAAAACGGGAACAAATAAATAAATAAATTATACAGTTGTGCGTAAAATACGTGAATCCCAACCCAAAATGCACATATTATTCGTAAATTATTTATTAAGTTCTAATTGTTTTAAAATCAAGCACAAACTAAGGCTAAAATCACTAAATGAAAGATGAAGTTTTGATTGTATGAATAAAACAAAGACCCTAGGGTGCATCTATTAACTAACGCTCACAAAATAAATATAATTCACGTTTGGGGAAACTCTGGATATTTTTGTGCAGGATATCGAAAAAAGGTTTGCACCAAGTAGAGGTGAACCTAGATTTTAATTTTTCATTTTGTTGGGTTTGATTACGTTTTGTATAATAATGTATACACGTTTAAAGGTATTGATCAGTTTTGGGAAAGGTGGCGCTTCAGATGCTTGTCAGTTTTATTAGCTGCATTGAAACGTTTCACATACTACATTTTCCACAGTTTGTTTGAATAAGATAGATCCAAAAATGTCTTATTCATCGCAAAACAGAAATACAACCACATGTCATTTTTATTTGCCAGTACACCGCCTCACATGCAAAATCAATGGGAATACAAACTCCAAACAGTAAAGATACGGGAATGCCGTTTGCCTCGCACGGCAAGTATAGTGTTTCGCAACACCACTGGTTGGCCTTTAATTGTTACATACTAGAATGTACCAAAATACTGTTGATTTTTTTATGCATGTAAAGCAATTTGTAAACGTCAGCTCATTTAAAATCAATTTCCTTGTCATTTTACCAATACAGATCAATACGTTTAATAATTATGATCATTTTGTATGTTCACATACCAATGTGAATAAATATGCTGAAACGTATATATTATCACAGAAATATTCTTACGAATCTGTTGCCATTAGATGTTCTGTATTGTTTTTCAGATTTATTCTTAAAATAAAACCGACCCTGCGTGACCCTTGTTTTGCGCCCCCGCACGTACACATATCACACAACATTATACACCTAGATTTCGTATCTTATTCTTATCTTAGCTAATTATTAATGAACTAAAGAAGGTAGATGATCTCTTCTATTTAATTAGGGAACCCTTATTGTTACATGAACCAAATAGATCAGTTTATATCTTCAAATTCGTACTGTTGCTGCGTGTCTGGATGAAATGTAAGTAATGATTATTTTGTATTACATTTTAGGTATCAGTTCATTTCTACATATTCTTAAAGTTATCCAAAAGCAAGACATGGAATCTTTTGATGACAGCGGCAGGTTTGGCATGGGATATGTCGAAGTTGTGACATCTCGAACGTGATAAAAAAAAGTTTTCAAAGAGCTAGTTCTATACCACCATGGTATGTGATTTTGAGATAGGCGGGGCGAGGGTAAAATACGGGGACAATTTTTTTTCGGTGCTCCTCGAGCTTGCAGTCCTCAAGCCCCCCCCCCCCCTTAAAAATTCATGGATCTGCAGTTGTGAAGAGTGCAGTGGAGAAGGAAGAAACTGTAATTTAAAATCAAATGGCTGTCAGTCGAAAGAGAAAGATCGGCTCATAAAAATGCTGGCTCATAAAAATAGTTCATTTTCATTTTCTTATATTGAACTTCTCTAATGGATTCGTGTTAAAACTGTGTAGTTCAAAAACACGAACATTTCAAGGACATTCTTAGCCCGACTTTTCCAGGTGAATCCAAAGAGGAGTCTAAATAGGAAAATATAAATAGCAACTATTTTGTCGTGACGCAGTGAATAAAAGAAACGAAAATGAAAATGTTGGTGCATGTATATAATTTCAGATATTTAAGTCTACATGTATCTTCAAGCTCATGATTTGCGTTTGGTCGTCTTTAACCCAATATGCCATTAAAAATTTCATAGCGTTTTATTACGTTGTAAAATTTGCTATAATTTTGTTTTTGAAAAGTCACTAAATGATAATGATATAAAAGTAACAACATCGCGCTTAAATTGGAATTAACGCCAGACATTAATGTGCTGCTAGTGGATGGGGAAAATACAATGATCAAACTGAAAATTTGAGCAAAATCGGATGATCCATTCAAAACTTTTCAAATTTTTCATTTACATCCCTCCTTAAATTGGGTCCCTACATGTACTGACACAAAATGGCTGCCAAAGTTGCGAATTAAAAAATGCCCCATTACAAATGGAAATAGAACTTTTGAAACTTAATAATTTTTTTTAACTATTACACTGTATCTGATTGTGCTCAATTTTTCACAATTTCATCAAATTTTCATCAATCTCTGATAGCGTTGTCTGGGTGAAGATCTGCTTTCCGCTTTAATAAGGACCGTTTCTAAGCATTCAACCTTTACACGGCTACATTTAGCGTGGCTACATAGCGTGGCTACTTATTTAGCGCATCTAAATTATACAAAAAGCTTTATATATATCCGCCAGGCTCTGACGTTCATGGGTTGAGTGCAGCACAATGTTGATGCATTTCTTGCTTCAGGATATTTTTAGCTTATTTCAAGTCATTTATCATTGTAATTGTTCTTAGAAGGTCTCTATTGATAACGAAAACGATTAAATTTTGTTCACCAAACTCCCTATGGACACATTGCGCACGTGGGCTGTGGTGCTTTATAAAAGAGGAGTGTTTCTGTACGTTTTCACTAATTACATTCCCCGAAGAGCAGTAACTATATTGTATTTGATTAATTTTAATTGCTTGTTACCCTATACCTCTTAACACGATATGACCATTAACTCCGATTAATGGGCGTAGTGGTGCTGATTAAAACAATATATCATATTAGTTTATTTGTTTTTGTCAAGTATTGTAAACTTAAGAGGTGAAATCCCTTTCTTTATTTTTTGTTCAATTATTTTTACAGGTGAAATCCCTTGTATACGGTAGAAGCAGATTATGTAGATAATTACTCGCCTTTCAATGTCTTTGATATTTCGTTGTCATTTTTTTTCTTTATTCTTTATCAATTGTTTCAATCGTAACAACATACACGAAGTTTGCATCATAATGAATCTGCATTATTTTTTAAATGATATAATCATATTTCATTTGTCACGTTTTTATATTTTATTTACAAGTAAACAATTTAGAGACTGCTGAAAAGCCGATTTTGTAGATTGCAATTTTCTTTGAATTTTCGCTACATTTGTACACTCAAATATTAGGAAAAACTTTATTAGGCCTATGTAATAAATGGCGTTTTTTAATACAAACTTACACCCAAGAGTTTGGGAAAGCGCTCTTCAGCCCCATCGAATGAATAGCGTTATTTCCATTCAGTTTTTTTAACATAAAGGAATGATAAGACGTAAGATACTGTAAGAGCGAGTGACATCATCGCTTCATTTGCTCACCCCCAAAGTATGGGAAAACGTTCCTTATGTCTATCTAATTAATTGGGTTATATTCAATGTCTGAATGCAAAGGAATGAATCGAGATGATCTGATACGAGCGAGAAAAATAAGCATTTTTCCCGCTACATTTGTACGCTCAAATAGTGATAAAAGCTCATCAGGCCTTTATAATAAAATGCGTTATATTCGATGTCTGAATTCAAATGAATGAATCAAGATGATCTGATACAAGGGAGCGTAGCCAGCGAGAGAAATATGCATTTTTTTAATTTTCGCTACATTTGTAGCTCAAATATTGGGAAACCGTTCATTACGCCTATGTAATGAATCATGTTATGTCATTTCGATTTCAGAATGCAAACACGTTATAGCACAGAAATGATCTGGTAAGAGCGAGCGAAGCGATCGAGAAAAATCTACCAATTTTTATTTTCTTTTCGCCACATTTTTATACTTCTAAACGAGCTAGGTGCACTGTCCTGTCATTTTGGGAGTATGATTTCTTGGTCAAGAATCGTGATGCATTTTGCCTAACAACTTGAAATAAAAACACTTCCCATGCATATTAGAAACCAATATGGGCGAAAAAGAGAGAGAAAAACTTAATACATGCCAAAATTGTACCTCTTTCTGACTTGTGCCCCTCCTATACCTGTATCTTGGATCCGGCCTTGCATATGGAATGCCATTTGACGGCAAATTTAAAAAAAAGTCATATTTCAAAATCGACCACTTGGAAGTTAGGAATAGTGGGGAATGTTTTACGGCTCGAACCCAGCTATTTCTACCATCGAATCTGCGAAACTCAAGGGTCTGGCGCCGCCAGTACGCTATATGGCAAATGGGAATGGGAGGTATTCACCGAAAAACAAAATGAAAATCGATTGTCCTTATAGATGCGATTTCCTGGCATCTGAGTTATTTTTTTGTCAAACTTAATCTAGCACGCTCCTTTCCTCTTTCCCTCTTTTTCTCTCGTTCTTTTTTTTTTTTGGCCAGACGATGTGGGGGGGAGGGGGGGGGGCACCACAATGCCCCTCGTAGTTACGCCACTGGCAAAGTGTATCATTAGTACCAACGGCCTTCGTATATAACTTAGATGTGCAAGGAAAAAACAAGTAGCGGAAGAGATGAGCCAAGAAAGTACGGGTCTCGATAAATCATGAAACAAAATACAGGGTATTGACCGACCATGATGTTACGACACAACGTTTAAACCATTTTAATGGAAACCAGTTTAACAAAGAAACTAGTTTACCGGAATGTCTGAACGAGACAAGCGGCCATGAAAGTAGACTTCGAAACTGGTTCAGAAATCTTTTTCGCGAGGTAGATTTTTGTGACCAGGAACGGTTCAGCTGATAGTTTGAATGCTCGCTTCTTGTAAAGCGGCCTAAATTTGTAAATTTCACCCCGAATATATCAAGCATCTGGCTATTTTCTGTTCCCGCGGTATATACCATATGTCCCCAAAAAATGACAACGGGGCTTTCAGGATTAATAACTTTTGAAAATGAATATGAAAATGAATGCGGTTTGGCATGTCGAACATATAACTATTCACCTATATTTGGTGAAAATTTCAGGAGATTTGCTTCAGTGGTTACAAAGAAATTAAGCTTTTTGTAGCGGATGTCATAATTCCGTTCTGCACAAGTTTATGAGGACGGAGACGTGTAAAGCACAATGGTTACTTCAACTTCCAATGTTTCACTGGTCAAAATGAATGTTACTGTTTTTGTTTTGGGGCTTTTATATGTAAATAAAATATCCACGCTTGTCAGTGTAGTAAAATTACGCTTTTCCGTAATAACGCAAAACCGTTATAACTTGCGTTGATCGATCACTCCTCTGAATCACGCTGAGCGAAAAATACACGTAAACTCAATTACAATTAGAAAACCGAGGAACGATACCAAAAGCTTCCCTCGATCAACAACCTAGGGATTCCCCGCACAGCATTGGGAGGGTCTGTGAGTGTGATACTTGGGAAGTTTGGCGATCGAGCTTTCAGATGAACCGTGCCGATTTAGATTTCCCCATGGCGTTTTCCAATCATAAACGTTTAAAAAAATTGTTTCACTTCAAGAAATGGCTGGCAATGAATTCGCCAGTCGTTTTGTTCGAAAGGGAAAATTGGGCCTATCGCATGCATGCATGCAGCTGTGTGACATTTGGGCGAACGACTAGAATGAGATTGGGAGAAACACTCACGTGTATCTCCGCGGAGCACTGAGTTACGTAATAGTGGTCTAGATCACGCTTTATCGTTATTACGGAAAAGCGTAATTTTACTACACTGCTTGTCATGAATTATTTGAATGACTATATTAAGCAGTAACATTCCTTTTGAGCAATGAGTCGTGGGAAGTTTAAATAACCATTGTGCATCGCACGTCTCTATCCTCATAAACTTATGCAGAACGGAATTATGACATCCGATACAAAAAGCTTCATTTCTTTGTAACCACTCAAGCAAATCTCATGAAATTTTCACCAAATATAGAAGAATAGTTATATATTCGACATGCCAAACCGCATCTATTTTCATATTCATTTTCAAAAGTTATTAATCCTGAAAGCCCCGTTGTCATTTTTGTTTGGATATATGGTATATGCAGACACAATACGGGAACGATATACACGCGGGAAAATCGTTCAGGAAATATATTCAACCAAGCTGTTCACTGCCATAACATCAGAGACACTTTGTTTCAAGTTGACTTGAAATCCAGTGCGTAGAAGACGCTGTTACTTAAAGTATTCCCGCATAGAATGGCGCCATCTCTCGTTGAAAGTGCTGCCCCGCTGCAGCTACCAACGAGCCAATTGGAGAAATGCCGTGATCGTGACGTCATCGTATTGCATTAG
>BQKZ01001203.1:0-17157 GCA_036244855.1 Temnopleurus reevesii | reverse complement strand
CCCCCCCCCCCTCCTAACCCTAATCCTGGATCTGCCTTTCCAATCTACTCATTTGATCTATTCCAGTACTGTCACTGAGAAATAACACATTCATTCTTTATCTCATAAATTATTCTGCGAGGAAAATCATTAATCACATAAAGCAAGCTCAGGTAGACATTATAAGCTGTATAGAGTTTGTTCAACTCTCTGCAAGCTTGAAATCAATATCACATAAGGAATCTGAAATCTATACACTATACATGCACAAACCTAATGCAGATAATGTAATATACAAGTAATGAACAAGAAAATCCACGTGTCAATCAAAAAGTGAAACTCATTTTCAAGCAGGATGAAACTTACAACCAAGGAATGATAATTGTCAGTGAAATGTACACTAAATGGGTAAACAAGGAGGAATGTTGGGTTTTGTTATCAGCTACAGTGAAAAACTACTGAAACTGCTCCAATCAATTGACTGGATCACCCTTTTCAATGCACCCTCCTGATAAAAATTTAGGTGATTTTTATTACAGACCGAGTTGCGGCTTCTTTGACGTTTCTATGAAATTTTTTAACCATGTAAATTTTTAACCCAAACATTAACCCATTGACTACTGATATTCTGTAATTCCTCTAGTATTTGTGCATGGACTACCCGGTTCCAGTAGTTAACAGGTTATCAAAACAAGATACAATCAAGAACTAAAAACTATGCAAGAAAACCCTTACCGTGGTTGGATCAATAAACGTCACAAAGTCAATAGCAAAGTATCCCACGACACCCCTCTGCCGGCAGCACTTTGCAATCTTCATGCAAGCGTCGTTGAGCGGCTTAGCATCTACTGAGGATTGCGGTACGGAGAGACCCCAGCAGTTGAAAGGCGAGTCCGCGTGGATCTGGTCCCCGCACGAGATGATCGAGCTTCGGCCGTTGGGCTCTATTAGCATGTTCACTGTGAGCGAAGTGACGCTGTCGGATGGTGGGCAAGCTTCGATCACACCACCTGTATAAAATAGAAATATATATATGGCAAATTGAAAGGTGCGGCCGGGGCATTAATTAATTGAAAGCCATTGCCTTCATCCACATTGTGATACACTCTAACCAGCTGTTATTGGTGACCCTGTTGGAAGCAGCGATGTGACGCTGTCGGACAGCGGGCAGGCTTCGATCACACCACCTGTACATAACAGATTATGTGGTTGTAATAATGAAGCAGGGCATTCATTAATTGAAGGTCATTGAATTCATCCACATTATATGATAACAAGGTCCGGACGGACGGACGGACGGACGGACGGACAACCCGAAAACATAATGCCTCCGGCACCACCTTACGGTGGCGGAGGCATAATAATGACCTATAAGGCACCATTAAAGCTCAAGGCGCTGCACTCTAACCAGGCGTTATCGGAATCCTAGTTGGAAGCAACCAAAAGTGTGATAAAAGTTATTAAGCAGATATCCTAGATATAAAATTATGTCCATATGGATCCAGTACCCGCACAAGATGATGGAGCTTCGGCCGTTGGGCTCGATCAGCATGTTCACTGTGAGTGATGTGACACTGTCGGACGGCGGGCAGGCTTCGATCACACCACCTGTACGGAGTTACAAAAAAGTGTGACAAAATGAGGGTGCAGCACGACATAAATCAATTTAAGGCCATTGAATTCATCCACATTGTGCTGCACTCTAACCAGGTGTTATCGGAAACCCTGTTGGAAGCGACCAAAATAATAAAAATAATGCCATTTGTATAGCGCCTAATCCACTCTGTGGGGTGCTCAAGAAGGATTAGAGTAGTTAAAGTAAGTAAGATTAACTTAGGAATAAGTGTACAGGTGTGACAACAGTTAATCAGATATCCTAGATATAAAATTATATTAGTCTTTGAATTGCATTTATCACCCCCATGTCACAATATGGCATTGAATTCACACTAAAATATAGGATTTAACGATGCGTAAAAACATTAATAAAAATGTTACATTTAGAGATTTGCAACGGTCTACTACACTTATGCCATAGCTATGGATATTTTCTTGTCAATATGTGAGTATATAACTTAGGGGTGTTGGTACAAAGTTGAAAATAATCGCAAATCAACTGCAAGTCATTTGCACATTGTAGCGCGCATTTTTATTTGTACACTGTCAGTGCTATTGACAAGATGTGCACAAAAAAATGTTTTTGATTGGCGCTTGCTGGTATTTTATTAGGGTGTAACAGGTTTGTCACTGTTTCAGTGAACCCCTCGTGATTTAAAAAAATAAAAATAAAAATGCCAAAGAGAACATCCCTTTATTGTTCTAAGACACAATTACATTGAAAAATACTTTTTGCCAATACACAGACAGGAATAGAAATCTAAATTTCAATCATTAAAAAAAATCATTAAAAAAAATTATAAAAAGATGAATGATACTTTCACCGAAAAGTACTGTAGAAAATAGCAACATAATAATCAGTCCATTTCCCTACATGGACATTAAACAAGATCCTATTCCCAGCTCGTTCTTTAAATGATCCTTTTTAAAACCTCATTTCTAGGGCTCCATTTTAAAAGCAAGGAATCAATAATTCATTCCTACTACTATGAATTATTCATCTATATCTCATCCTTAGACAGGAAATTTCCATTAATAGATTTCTTGCTCTAGATAATGCATCTAATCTTAACGCATTACTGATAAGTCTTTCATCCTTTTGGAGAAATTGAAAATACAGAAAACAACAAAGCAAGATTGCGTTCTTCAATAGAAAATGAAGATACTTATGACCAATCCTAATACCCACATTAGACGTCCATTACAAGAAAAAAATAAAACAAAAGAGAGAAACTGTATAGCCATTATCCTAAGTCATAAAGAGTTGCATACCCATAATATCAGATTTCAATTTGATGCTCACTCAAATATTCAAATCTCATAGAAGAGCTTTTCTTTGTTCCCCTTAAAAGATGGGCATGAACATATAACTCTAATGGATGCGGCTTAAAGATAGAATACTACTTTTGCAAGCTAAAATCTGACATTCCAAAAATTTAGTGTTATGATAAAGGGTATAATTACTATAAATGACCAAATTAATCTCCAATCAAGTAAGCTCGAAGATGGCTATAATAGATGTGTTTCAAGTTATTTTAACAATACTTGACTTTCGCAGCCGGCCAATTATCTCACCGTGCGTTCAAAATTCAAAACGGCCGTTGACCGCTCGTTGGCCAATAGCGCAATAGTTTCTCTCAGTGCGTATTCCACATGGTGTGGCAGTGTATTGAAGTGCTTACTGTATGTGCTCTTACAAGATTTCAGTATGTGTGTGTGGTAATGCGCTAGGAGTATCGCGATACCGTTGGTGTGAAGATGAATTATGATAGAATAGATTTTTATTTGAATTAAATATTCTGGACTACATTCGACCAAAATACTTCATAGAGGTTATTATTTTGGCATATCTGAGGTACACAACAAGTTGTAAGCATTACCTTAGTGTGTGCAAATGTAGTTTTCTATCTTTAAGAATATACCGTTGATGCACTATAGGCCAAACAAATATTTGTTTGGTTGCCCTCGAACGCCATTTTATCAAAATAGCGTCAGTTGGTCAGATTTTTTCTTTAATATTTCTTTTATTTTGGGAACACATTTCAAGCGAAAAACGAGACTAAGAAAAGTTATGACGAAGTGAAAAGTTAAAAAACATTTGAAAATTTCTTTTTAATTTTGAATAATTTTACTGTAATTTTTCAATTTGTGTGAAAGTAAAAAAACAAAAAAAAAGGAGTTCACATTGGGCGATTTTCAAAGGGTCAGTCGGTTGAGGACAACTAAATTTTATTTCCTTGTCTGGCTGTGCAGCCTTTTAACATGATGAGATACATGTATGAGATCCTAATCTTCCAAAGTGTTATATGTGGAAACAAGTTTTGAAAACAAGATAAAACAAGTTTGGATACCCTCCAAAGCCAGTTTGAAAAAAAGTGTTGATATGTCGGATTTACACTATTCATAAGAAAAATAAGACTTAAAGTCAGGGCGTCATGATCGACGTGACTTCCGGTTGTGAGTGCGCACAGACCTCGTGTTGCCTAGTGGCAACAACGATATGTGAAAATTTCCTTGCTTACCCACCTTGCCAAGCTTAGAAAGCAACAGGCGCGTGTCCTAAGTAATGTACAGTACAACATTCGATCCATATGATGGCAGTGCACAGACAATTAGCATATTTAACCCTAACTAGGCCGGGAGGGGGGGGGGGGCCTTTAAATAATGGATTCAAACATGAATCTAGGAAGTGAACACTAGCACATGCCAAAATTAGGCAGCTTCGTCTTCGCGCAAATAAGTAGTCTACACAACACATGCACAGACCTTGCAATCATCATTATGCGCACCAGATTTGCCACGGCCACAAAGCTTAAACAGTGCGCACCTTTTTGTTACGTCTCAACTCATACAGCCTCTAATAGTTCATCTGTGAAGCCGTAGATTGTTTCTGAACTGTCTGGGGATGACGTCACATTTCAGGCAGTTTCGATGTCAGTGGGCTTTATCAATAGTCACGTGAAGGGATTTAGACCAATCACTGGCTCACTCTTTTTACGACGTGTAAAATAATATCTGTTGATCCTACCTTGACTAAGGAATGCCTCAAGGAATTTCTCCCATGAGGGGAATAGCTTCTTGTTGACTGGTGTGCCATGCGCTGCTAAGATGTCAGGCATTTCAGCATGGATTTTGATAAATGCTGGCTCCTGTAGGACAAAAAAAATCACAAATATTGGTAAGAAAACAGTCTACAAATACATGATACAAAAGAAGACTTATATTGGTATAGGATGCCCTGAAAAGAACACCTAAGATATGACCCAAACTATGGAAAAAATGCGAGCAAAATCCTAGCTTTTTTCTGTCTTTTCGTATTTATGGAAATGCAATTTTTTTTAACAATGCTTTCAAAAGCAATTTAGAAGTCTGTGTATTTTTTAGTCAAATGCATCCCAATCATATTTACAGTAGAAAGATTTAAACTCTGCTGCAACTCAGCACAATAAGGTATAATTATACACTTTGTAATTATTATATAATTATTCTCTCCATCATTATTATCATCATCACATTTTTGGCAAAAGAAGATCCAAATTGTCCAACAATTGAAGACCTATAACATGAATGTCAGTATTTGTGTACAGTATGTACATATATCCACTGATCATTGATTATCATTGATGCTCTGTAATTTATTGGATCATGAAAAGCAATTGAAAATAAACTTCATACCTGTGCCCATTTCTTTTCCCACTTCTCTCCATATCTAAGCTCCTCCTTCTTGGCCCATGCGTGGCACCTTAGGTTCGGTGTGACGTCACAATAGGCAATGCCCCGCCCATCAAACTCATCGTCGAGCTTGAAGAGGTAGCGTTTCACATTGAGGTTTTCTGTTACCAGCTGGGCCAGGCTCTCATGTAACTGCAAGATTGGAAAAATAGAAAGATTTAACTTTAAACATGAGCAAGATGTATGAACTACATGAACAAACCTGTCTATAGTGGCCCCTGTCTATATTGACCACCTGTCTATAGTGGCCACTTAAATCGATTCCCTCCAGGTGAAAATGCATCTTATAGAACCTGTCTATAGAGGCCACCTGTCTACAGTGGCCACTTTTTCTGTTTCCCTTGGGGTGGCCTCTGTAGACAGGTTTGACTGTATATTAAATGCGTACAAAATCTAGAAAATTTATACTTTCTTTGGGGGAACTTTAAAAATCACCATCATCATCATCATCATCATCATCACATTTATCCTCATCATTATTATCATCATCATCAATGCCATTAGATGCATACCTGTTGAATACTGTAGACATCATAGTCTGACGGTGGAATGTCAACTTTGGCACTCGTGAAGATCCTCTTTGAGCCAGACTTGGTAGAATAAAGATGCGCTACCTCCGGTTCACTTCCAAGTATGGGTACATCTGCAAAAAAAAAAATATCATGACAAATGTGAAAAGTATTCAGGTTCATTTCCTAGTATGGGCAAATCTGCAAACAAAGCATGTCAGTTTTAAAAAGCTAGGAGGGAATATTTCATAAAAACATGTTTCTAAAAGGCTATTGCTTAGGTCATTCAAAACAGATATCACAGATATCACTTGTAAAAATGCAAAGAGCATGACTTTTGATTGCCATTATTAATACATACAGTACATAGATTTTAATGGTCATTATCATTTATAAAACTGCAAAGAACATGACTTTTGGTTGTCATTTTTCAATACGTCCATAGATTTTCATGGTCATTATCATTTGTAAAACTGCAAAGAACATGACTTTTGGTTGCAATTTTTAATACACCCATACATTTTCATGGCCATTATTGATTGTGATAGGCAAATAACATAACATTTGGTTATCATTTTTTAATTACAAAATTTTATATACAAAACAAAGAAAGCTCAGAACACTGCAGGAATTTATTTTAGCACCATCTCATTTATGACGAATTTCTTAAGATTTTACTGACGAATATAAAAGCTACAATTATAATCATGGGCAAAAGATTACATGGAAAATTAAAGTTCAAATGAATTCCCTCATTATACCCCTACCTTTTTGAGTAGTGCAAATGTAGATGACATTGATGAGCATTCTTAGGATTACCAAAATCAAAGTGCAAATAAATTTACTCACTCATTATATCTAAACCTTTGTAAAAGGTTCAAATAAAAAAGAAAACTACATTGATGTCAAAGGCATTTTAGGATAACGAAAAAACACAGAACATTGACGAGATCATGAAGGTTTATGTTCTATCAAGCCTATTTTGGTTCCACTGCTGAAGGAAGGCCTCCTCATAAAATTTCCATCTCTTTCTATCTCATGCCAGTCTGAGCCACCACCATTTATGTGAACTTATCTAATCGCTAAAGTCTGACATGCTTTCTTTCATGAAAGAAACATTTGGTTCAGCTGTTTGGTCAGTTTTCCAATTTAATAGGACATATATTTCATAATGGTTCTTAGCGCTGCATTGTTACCTAATATGTCTGCCACCGCCAGATCATCCTTGTGCATGACACCGGGTACCAAGTAGGTTTCTTTGCCGACAATCAGGTTCTTGATTCTCTCAATGGCTCGAGGACTGTATTTGAGGAAAGTTGCTAGGCACATGCTGTGGGTCTGTAGGAGACAAAATGAAAACGAATCCTGCTGGTAACGAGCGTACATCACCGATATTTGGGAGCTAGATAGAGTCCTCTAATTTGAAGTCAAATTCTTATCTAAATCTTTTTATAGCTCTCCATGAATTGGTCTACGAATTCCTGACTCCACATTCTGATAATTAAGGCTTTACTCTTGAAATATTGGAATAAGATTAGGTATTTCATTTGTGAAAAGCTGAGTTCATTTTCGACACCATTCTGTCATTTCCTTAGAGTCTTATCCAATTTTCTATTGAGTATTTAAATTTGTGTGTCACGCACCATCATCATCATCATCGTCGTCGTCGTCGTCGTCGTCGTCATCATCATCATCATCATCAACACCACCACCATCATCATCATCGTCATCATCATCAATACCATCATCATCATCATCACCACCATGACCAACAAGATAAATGATGAGTATGTCGACTTACTGGGAAGCTATTAACTGCTTCAGGGACAATGATCTTGAATCTAGAGGCCATATCTCTCTGATCATCGACGTTGCCGGTCTCCACTGCATCCCTTAAACCGAGGAGCTTATTGTAATACTGAAGGGTTTCATCATTCAGAGTCACAGGTGACACATAGATGACCTCAACGTTCGGATCTGTGCAAATTATTATAAAATGAACATGAAATATTATCACTGAAAAATACTTTCTTTCTTTGACATGATTCCTGCCTGGTAAATCATTTTTGCTTTTTATAAGTGCCTTAGTTTACGGTTGCTCATATCAGAGAGCATAATGGGATATCTTTCTGGTAAGGAAGTGATTTTGCAAATTGTAAACAACCCAAAATCACTGGTGCACTGGAAAGATATCCTGGCATGCTTATTATTCAAAACATCCATAAAGGCACAAATTATTCATTGGAGCTAAAGATTCCATTTCATGAAATATTACATAACGAAACATACTTTACTAAATTACAAAGAGTGCAAAAAAATGCTTATCCACAGTCCCTCCCTCCATGTGGCAGCCCTCTTCTTTGGAAATCATTCTTTTCTCCCTGATATCCACAATCCTTGGCCAAGCATTGGTCTTAAGGTTGCTCATTTTTTTTGACAATTTATAAAGAAATTGGAAACAGACAGTTCCATAAACAGTTTCATACTAATGAATCTAAAATCTTGTTAACTTCACACAGAACTAACATCAGAAGAGTAATATACTTCCTAATAGTCACACAAAAAAAAGAGAACTGATTCTGCTTAAAGCCCACTGGACACGTTCCAACCAGCTTACAATCCCATTCTGGAAATACACAGTAGCAGCATTCAATGTGGTTATTTTGACGAATAAAATCTACCCGATTCTTGTTCTGATAACTCATAAGACTACTAAACAAATGGAGGTTTACTGTTTTTAAAAAGCACATCAAAAGAAATATTCTTGCCAGTTATAATGCCTGACTCAGTGCAATATTTTTTTTATGTTTTATGCATCAATAATTTGTCTTAATTATATTTCAATTAAATTCTAATTTTGATTTATCTATGTGTTATATGTGTTATGTATCTCATTTTGTATTTTATTGTTTTTGTCTATGGAATTATTTTTTTTTGTTTTACTTATGTAATTTCGATTGTTTTTAAGGGGTTGCTTACCTACAAGTTCTCAACTTTTTTTAGCAACTCCGGCATGCCTTTTAACATTATAATTGTTTGTTTAACCTGTTGATTTTTATTTTGCCAAATAAATGTGCGAATTGAAAATTGAAATTGAAATTGAACGTATGATTCTAATGCGATCAACTTTATACCAGATATATGAGACAAATCAGTTTCAAATTGAACACAATTTTCAGACTTTCTAACTTCCTTAAGAGCTAATTCAATGTTCCTTCTGACAAGAAAGTTTTCATAATGTCATTTTCTCACTTTGCTATTAATCTGAGAGTTTACAACCTCAACAAAATGTTTTTTTATGTGTTTGAATGCGTGTGAGAGATACTATCACACTTTCTTCTAAAATCGGAAAGAAAGCAGGTCGTAATGTGTGTGGTCGCCTGAACTGTAAAATAATTTTTTTGACACCTGTAGCGAAATGCTAGTTTGTATTCATGAAGACGGTTCGACTAACCTTGTAAATCACAAAGCCTGGCCATCTGCTGATTCTGTTGGATGTTAAAGTCACCGATGGTAGAGCGGATCTTATGTGAATAGCCGAGTGATGGTAGGTGGATGAGGACGCGACGTGATTGCTGGATGCGGTCCCAAGACTTCTGAAGAGTCTGGTTAATAAAATAAGAAAAATTGATTATGAAAATAAGCTAATCTTTATCAGTTTATGAGACTGTCAGTAGAAAAACACATCTTGAAGTTATTGACAGAGGACGGATCTTATATGAATAGCCGAGTGATGGAAGATGTATGAAGACGCGACATGATTGCTGGATGCGGTCCCAAGACTTCTGAAGAGTCCGGTGGGTTAAAAATTGATTGATATAATTAAAATGAGTAAATAATGGGAGTGGTGAAGTGATGGAGGATGGGTTTGACCCCTAAACTTTCAAAGCATCTAGTTTTAAACAAAGTTGTGAGGTTCTTTCTATGCAGGAGATGAACTGTACACAAATTATCTATCTTAATGGATCTTTAGGTATTCCATTTTCCCATTTTTAATTGGACAGTAATACTATATGACATGATATTGTTATTGATGGAACTATCATGGAAATACAAAAAACTATTATTGTACTGTCAATCTCAGGGGAAAAAAGGAAGTTAACTTGTCATGAATTAAAAACTGTCCTGAATGGGTGAACAGATGACGAGTCCATGTAAAATTTTGAAAGAGTCAAATTGCTTGTGAAGATTTGCTCTCCAATTTGCTACTCAATACAAAAGACATTTGGCACAGCAACTAATAGTTTCTGCACTTCACATATGTTAGAATCATTATTATTGCTATCCTTTCTCATTTTACCTTTGCTCTTCTCCTGAATGCATCCAGCTGAGCCTTCCTTGATATCTTCAGCTGTTGTTTGACCTTTGACATCTTGACGTTCATCACCCATGATATTGCAATCACCCCGGCAGCCCACTTCTTGCGTCTGTACTCCAGTTATGCGGTTCGATCTTTGTACCTGTGGAATGGGTTGTGTAGAAGCAATGATTATCGGATGATTCCTCGAGTGTGAGATTATCGATTAGAGGTCTAGCAATGAAGATGAATTGTGTGGCAAGTACAAAAGTAATGCTAGTCAGTCATGTAATTATGACCTGGGCGGTGTTCATCAAGATAAGAAAGACTTTATGCACGACTAGTACCAGTTTTTCCGTTGATTGATTGAAAATCTTGTGCATATAAACTTGTTAACATACTCCAATCTTTCATAAAGTCGTGCATGACTTTAAGAACAACTTAGTGAAATACCGCCCTGTTGAGACATTTCATAAAATTTTGTTCTGAGAACCATCCTGCTACAACTTTCTAGGCCAATTATGATGTATATGTCAGAATGTCTTACAAAGTGGAGAGGTTGTGTGTTATAATCCTTACAACCTGCCATATATTTGCACGTATTTAGTGAAAAAAATGTACCCCACATAGTCTCCCACCCCTGACTAGCTTTGTGGTCCCTTTATTTGATGAAATGACTTAGCCCATGATTGCTGACTGCCAAGGGAAGTCCCAAGATTTATCTGGCTTATTGTGCGTACTCAGCTGATATACATTGCTCGGGTTTCATCAGAGGAGTCACATAGTACCTCTTCAGGACAAATAATTCTGTACACAATCCAAATTGGAATTAATGGACGATGAAAATACTGGAAGTGTCTGGGCTAACTGATAGTGAAGTAATTCGATAATTCTTCATCACTATCATCACTGTTTTTCATCTTAGCTAAGAGCTAAGCTAAATTCAAACATCATTTGTATACTCTACAATCACACCCCATCTCAGTGATATCAGGAAAAAAAATTAAATCCTTTAAAAGAAAACATTTAAACATGCCATGACCTCCTGATAACAAGCCATTTTCTTTCCAAACTCCCAATCTATCTTTTGGCAGAAAATTTAAACTCAAATTTCTGATCACCTCAGACTCCTTTCCGAAGAGTCACCAACTGTTCCCCCTTTGTCTTACCTCCTCCACGTAGCTTGTATCTTAGAGACGGCCATATGCTGCCCATCCGGAGCTAGGAACCTCCTTCCTGGTTGGCTCATGATGGTGCTGACATCATCGATGTTCATCACAACACTCAACAGGACATCCTTACTCGGTGGTCTGTTCAACTCATACTCAATGGCAAGATCAGCTAGTCTGTAAACAAAAATAATAAATAGATAAATGAGTAAATAAGTGTAGTTGTTCCCATTCCCTGATTAATATATCTGTTCCTGTTGCCGTAAATTTTTGCTGGGGTTTTATTTTCGTGAATTTCACAACAACCAAATTGTCAAAACATGAAAATAACTACTACATGTAATGTGCGAAAAGGTCTGATGTTTAGTGAATTTGGTAAAATCTAGGTGAACTAAAATATTGGCTCTTATAGTACATATCTTTCAATCAAATGTAAATATCAAAATGACTCAAAATTTCAATATCGTTAAGATATTTCTTGGTTTCAACTTTTCACAATTTGTAAAACCTCATTGTAATGAGTCTAGTGATTATAAAGGAACTGGTGTTTCCAGATTTGGAAAAGCTTTTGTTCTTACTTGTCTCCATTGATGAAAGCAATAGGGATAGCGTAGTTGGTGAGAAGCTTCTGGAGGTACTTGAGGATTGTGACGATGTTACCCCAAGAAAGACAATAATGCTGCTTGAAGCCCAGAAAATCTTTGGTGTGGTCTCGGACACGCCCATGCTGTACCACGAACCGATGACTTAGATGTTTGAATTCGCTTGCTGGCGTTGTGGGTGGGGGCTGCAGATAAGATTAAAAAAAAAATACATTGAGAAATTCAACTGATGATGTCTTCCAAAGACAGACTAAATGTTGCTTGAATCTCAGAAAATCTTTGGTGTGGTCTCGGACATGCCCATGCTGTACCACGAACCGATGGCTTAGATGTTTGAATTCACTTGCTGGGGTCATGGGTGGGGGCTGCAGAAAAGATTTTTAAAAATGAATAAATTGTTTGAAAGAACTGAGAATATAACTGAGGATGTTTTCCAGAAAGACTATAATATTTTTTAAATCCCAGTAAGTCTTTTGTGTGGTCTCATACATGCCCATGCAGTAACACAAACCAATTACTTGACGTTTGAACTTGCTTGCTGGAGTCGTGGGTGGGGCTGTAGACAAGATTTTCACCAAAATGCATTGTTTATTAAAAAGAACTGAGAAAACCCTTGGTGTGCCTTTCAATGCAGAGAATTTTCTAAATGAAAATAATCACTAAAATTGCAATACATCCTGAAATTAGTAACCCAGTAAATATTCACAAATGACTGATTTTTCAATGAAATTGGCAACTTTCAACTCTTTATTAAGGTTACTGGCAATGGAGATCCAATTTGGTTTATACATCATCCTTAATTGAAATTCTCTAATGAGTTAAAATTTTAGTGTTTCCAATTTAGGGTAGAAAGAGTGATTGATTTTAATCTAAATTTATTCCTGTCCTGAATGGATAAAGAATTCTAAAATCATGAATTTGAACTCACCAAAGGCTCCAATGCTTTCACACTGACCGCCACTAGATCTTGTGACCTGTTGGACTTGGCCGACTGACCCCTTGACCTCGGCGACGCCCAGGTCATGTTGTCCTCGCTTGGACCGGTCTGTAAAGTCTTTGGGGTGTTGACATTCCCTCGCAGGGCCGGGGGTTGTTCGTGCGAGCCGTTTAGAAGATCCGTGTCGAGCTTCACAGCAGCAAGGTTGAACATGCCATCTGAAGATTTGGAAACAAAACATTTTTCTTTTCGCTAACGTAATGAAAGATATCATATTATGAAGATATGATGTGAAGGAGAGGATGGCTGAATGCATTGTTCACTTGTCAAACCAACAAAGTGTAAAATATGTAAGGCTGCCACTATAAGCAATTAAACAATGCAAAAGGAATAATATCATCATCACCATCATCAACACATCCACCACAATAATTGCACCTTATCATCATAATCATCATCACCATCATCATCAACATCATCATTATCATCATCATCATTATCATCACCTTTATCACCATCTTAATCATCATCATCACTTCATCATAACCACGAACATCACAACATCACTGCCATCACATCTATTATAATCACCAACATTGATCATCTTCATCACTTTCACCACCATTAGCAACATCACCACCATCACCATCCTTATCATCATCATTTTCTTCATCTTCAACATTATAATCATTATCACCATCCCTAATATTCTTATTGTTGGGACAAAATGCTACTTTTTCTTGATACACATTTCCCCACAATACCTTGATAATAAAAATTTTAATATCTCACCTCCAAACGGGCCGGACCCAGTCTTGGCGTCTCTCTTCTCTTGATGATCATGTAAGGTCACCAACCTCTGACGTACGGGACTAGGGTCAAGGGTCAGCTCGGCGGCAGGTGGGATCAGGCCCCTTTCCATTAAACTCAGGATTCCCTTCTTTGCATCCTTCTCTGTGATGGGTGGAGGTAGCATCTAAAAGGAAGCAAGGACAGAGAGAGAAAGGTGTGAATGGAAATGAAATATAACAGAGGGGGTGTCGCTAAGAAGTTGAAATCAATCATAAGTTGCAGTTGATCAGCAAGTGCCAATCAAAACCATTGTTTCATACACGTCTTTTCAAAAGATAAGACAGTCCGCGATTTAAAATGAGTGTTCCAATTTGCAACTGATTTGCGATTGATATGCGATCAATTGCAACTAATTATTATTCTGAAACTCCTAATTTCATGAATCATTGTTTTGGTGCATATTTAACAAAATGCATCCTGTATACAAAAAACCCACACAAACATATGATGGCTAATAGCTATTTGTAGTAAGACCTCATCGAGCAAAACAAGAGGAGAAAACAAATTTTGCCATTAACATAATATACTCTCTCTTGTTTACATTCATTTCTTCCACACACAGACAAAGCCCCATTAACATGCACGCTGATTGGCTGGTTTGGGCTGGCTACACCACTTCATAGTTATCCTACTCCCTTTATTAATTTGGCCAACTACATTATCTCCTGGAGTTTTACCCCACTACTGTGGGTTTTTCAGGCTGACCATGTCCCGCCACAGAGATTATTGTCGTACATATCCCTCTGCAGTGGTTGCAAAAAGTTCCCTATTGTTCCCTTTGAAACACAAAGCGGCAAATAAAATTAGTCAAATAACAGAACTCACCTGCGGATCAACTCTGTTTGCTTTCGGTAAAACTGCCAAATGATCTACTGTGGATCCTATTACGACCTTCTGAATGGGAGGCTGAAAAATAGAAAAACAAAAATATAAAAGAATGGAATACATAATTGTAAGTTCAATTATGCTGTCAATACCATGCATATACTTACATTTCTTCTGACTTCATAATCAAACATATAAAATACACTGAAAAGAAAACAACTAAATGTTAAGTGCCGGGAAGAGGGGTCAAGAAAGAATTCTATTATCTATGCAAAAGAATATCCCATTCCAAAAAGAAAAATAACCGAACTAATACATTTTCCATTACTCTTTATTTTGATGCCCCCTTATCAATGGTAAAGCAAACATTCCGATGTTTTAGGTGGTAAATTTACCTTGTGTTTTCTCTTGTCTTCAATGATCGATAATGACACACGATAGTTTTCGTTGATGACCTTCCGATTCTGGCTTTGGGTTGGGTCTCAATCAGCTTCATACTTAGATTGTATTTACTCTTAAACAATTTGATACCCCCTTATCAAGGATAATATTTAACTGTTCTGATTTTAGGCTAATATATTACCTTGTGTTTTCTCTTGTCTTCGATGATGGGTAATGACACACGATAGTTTTCGTTGATGACCTTCCGATTCTGACTGTGGGTTGGGTCTGACAGTAGCTTCATGTTTAGATTATATTTACTCTGAAATAAAAAGTAATAAAGGTTCTTATAATTATAGTGTTTCATATAATCATGACTGAAACCTATTAAAGTTTTGGGTGAATATAGAACGACTGTACATGCACATAATCATACAACTCAGTACATGTGTAGTTGTCAGAGTATAGTTTTCATCCTTATCAAGATAGTGTAACCTTTAAAGACTGGGTCTGTGCCAGAAAAATCTTGCTTTGATTAAAAGCAGAAAAATCAGACGATCAGATCAAAACAAGTTTGAAGTAAACCGAAGTATAAATAAGAAAATTATATATTTCTGTGATATAACTAAACAATGATTTTCATGCAAATTGGCAAATTCTAGTCACGTCTAGCTGCCATACTCTTCTCTGCAAGTGTTTTATTATATTGATTGATACGTGGTTGCAGATGGATTTATTGATTCAACCTTTCAAACATTAGACAAATCTGTATTCATGGGATAAAACAGATTAATCTTTAGAAACAATGAGTTATAATAACATAACAGTCAAGGCGTGCATGTCCTTTTTTTCTTCTTTTTTTCCCCTTGGTCATAACCAGCAGGCCATGAGATGGCATGAACTGCATTATTCAGAGAGCTATTCCAAAGAAGCATTCATACAAACGCAAAACAATTAAGTTATTTCTTATCTTATATTTTATCATCCTGAGTTAACTTTGAAAAACGAAGAAAAGCAAAAAGTGCTTTACCTGTTGACCTGGGGAGGGACCGAAAGGACCACCCCCGGCTGATGGCTCAATTGACGCAAGACGATTGGCTTTCCTAAAAAGAAGGAACAAGAACAGCATATCAAATCCTGTAATTTGTCTGTCTATTTTATAGGCATAAACATGTGAGCACAATCTAGAAACAAATTTTAGATAAAAGGAAGTGTGTAAAAGGAATGTGAATAAGGTATATTTTCATAAAAAATCAAGGCTTTCGTCACAAGAGAATAGGTGAGGCAATGGGTAATTGTCATGTTTTCTCTTACTTTTGTTCAGCTGTTTTCGTATATATTCACAATGTAATTTTGACATCATGCCAATCCCTGAGTGGCTGGCATCTCTGTATGAGGAAGATGCTAAGCTAAGCATACGGGGAATATCTTTTTGCTTGGCACCCATTTGAGTTGTGGAGAACGAAGATGAGTTAAAAGAAGTGTCTATCCCAAGTAATATTTCTTCAACAGACTCAGAAAAATCAGATGAACAGAAAAACAAAAGTTTGAGAAAAATCGGACAACTAATAACAAAGTTATGAATGTTTAGATATATCTACAATTTGGCAACTGAAGACAATCTTATAAAATGTTACTTTTCCCCGAAAAATATGATTTCCTCAAAACTTTAACTTTTGGATATCTTCATGATGGATATATCCTGTCGCAATTTTTCATGAACATTGTATTGTCTACTTCCTTGAATGGATTTACAACTAAAGAATAGGACATTTGCAGAAGAAAAATAATGGCAAGGGTGGGATAGAAACCTGAAATCCTCTGACTTGCGAGATTCAGAACCGCTACACCACAATGCTTAACTCTTTCGCTACGGCGCGCCGCTCACATCGACGCGTTCAAATACTACAGATTGAACGGCAAGCCGCTATCGGCGGCTTGCTGACGTCACTGTAAACATACAAGGATATACGGGATACCCCACTGAAGCTTGCATATAATATATCGTACGCTAATCTGCATGGCCTCTGACCTTGTTTTCAGCCGGTGAGAGAGGCTCTCAGTCTGAACACAAAGTAAAAATTTCCTACACTTTATTCCGTACAGATACAGGGAATTTGGAAACTGAAATTTTGTAGCGAAAGAGTTAAAAAAAGTGGGGTGTTTTATTGTACTAACTTGTCATTCCTGCCATATCTCTGAGATTCATTCACTGTGCTCAAATCCCATATTGCTTCTCTGTAACAAAAATAATAAA